>PVIC010027733.1:0-23663 GCA_004025085.1 Thryonomys swinderianus
AAAAAAAAAAAAAAAAAAAAAAAAAAAAAAAAAAAAAAAAAACACGGGCCAGGCATGGTGGCTCAAGCCTATAATCCCAGCACTCGGGAGGCAGAGACAGGAGGATTGCTGAGTTCGAGGCTTGCCTGGGCTACATAGTGAGCTCAGAGCCAGCCTGAACTACAAATCGAAATCCTGTCTTAAAAAAAAAAAAAGGGATCCAAAGGATAAAATCACAATAGATCCTGCAGAAATCCACATCATTGATACCTACTTTGAAAAACTGAACTGAAATAGGGTGGAAATGGACTAATTTCTAAACACACATGGATTACCAAGCTGAATCAAGATATAAAAATTCTAAATAACCCAGTATCAGTTAGTGAGACTGAAGATATTAAAAACATATAAACACACAGTGCCGGGCATGGTGGCTCACCCCTGTAATCCCAGCACTCAGGAGGCAGAGGCAGGAGGATTGCTGAGTTCCAGGCTTGCCTGGGCTACATAGTGAGCTGAGGGCCAGCCTGAAGTACAAAGTGAGACCCTGTCTCAAGAAAAAAAAAAAAAAAAAAAAAAAAAAAAAAAAAAAAAAAAAAAAAAAAAAAACATAAAAAAGCCCAGGTCCTGATGGCTTCACTGCTGGATTCCACAAGACATTTACAGAAGATCTAATGCAATTACTTCTCAAACAGTTTAATGAACTGAAAAGGAAATAACACTCTCAAACTCATTTCTAGAAGCAAGCATCACCCTGATACTAAAACCAGAGAAATATCTGATCAAAAAAAAATGAGAACTAGAGGCTAATTTCCCTAATGAACATTGATGCAGAAGTCTTCAATAAGATATGGCAAATAGAATACAGTAAATTACCAAGTGGATTCCACACCATAACCAAAAAGGATACATCCCAGGGATGCAACAATGGCTTAAAATACACAAATCAACAAATATAATACACCACATCAACTGAGCTAAGTACAATAATCACATAATCATATCGGTAGATGTGGAAAAAAAGCATTTGACAAAGTCCAACACCCATTCATGATAAAAACCTTACAGAAAATTGGAATAGATTGTCCTCAACTCAGTCTGATAAATCTGTCTGTGACAAACCAACAATCAACATCACACTAGATACAAACTAAAAGCTTTTGCTTTCAGGAACAAGACAGGATTGTATTCAATATAGTTCTGGAAACGTTATCCAGAGCAATTAGACAAGACAAAGAAATAAAAGTGCTAAAGATGGGATGGGTAGAATTTAAATTATCATTATTTGCTGATGACATAATACTCTATGTACATGACCCCAAAAGCTCCACCAAAAGACTCCTAGAATCAATAACTAAATTCAGTCATGTGGGTAGAGATAAATTCAACACTCAAAAATCAGTAGGATTCTTGTACACAAATAAGAAACTCAATGAATGAGAAATTATGGAAACAACACCTTTCACAATAGCAGAAAAAGAAATATTTTGGAATCAATCTAACAAAGTAAAAACCTTATATTGAAGATTTCATTAATCTGAGTAAGGAAATTGAAGAGGGTTTCAGAAAATGAAAAGATATACTTTGCTCTTGGATAAGAAGAACTAATATAATGAAAACAATCATATTTTAAATTGCTACACAGATTTAAAGCAATCTCAACAAAAAAATCAAGAACATACCTCACAGAATTAGAGAAAACAGTTTTAAAAGTTATTTGGAACCAGAACAGACTTAGAGTAGTGAAACCAATTCTGGGCAACAGAAACAAGGTAGGAGGCATCGCAATCCCTGATTACAAATTATACTACAAACCTATTGTGGTAAAACAGTATGCTATTGGCAGGGGGAAGCCCAAGGATCAGTGGAACAGACTAAAAGATCCAGAAAAAACTCCAAATGCATTCAACCACCTTATCTTTGACAAAGGGGGCCAAACACTGTCACTGGAAGGAAAGATTCTCTTTATTAAATGGTGCTGGAAAAACTGGCTTTGCATACACTAATAACTAAAACTAGACCCTTGCTACTCACCATGCACTAAATTAAATTCTAGCTGGGCGTGGTGGCTCATGCCTGTCATCCCAGCAATCGGGAGGCAGAGACAGGAGGATTACTGAGTTCCAGGCTTGCCTGGGCTATATAGTGAGCTCAGGGCCAGCCTGAACTACAAAAGCGAGACCCTGTCTCAAAAATAAATAAATAAATAAATAAATAAATAAATAAATAAATAAATAAATAAATAAATAAACTAATTAAATTCTAAACATTAAAACAGAAACACAAAATCTGCTGGAAGAGAGAACTGATAGAACTCTTGAAAGTACAGGTATAGGGCAATATTTTATGAACAAAACCCAGATCACATGGGGATTAAGGCAAAGAATCAAAGACTGGCATCTCATCATATTAAAAACTGTTTACATAGCAAAATAAGTCTCCAACGGAGTAAAGAGACAATGCAAGGTGGGGAAAATTTTTTCCAGCTGTTCCTCAGAAAAAAGGCTAATGTTTAGAATATACAGAGATAATTTCTTAGCCTCATTCTCATTCTAAAACCCATAGTCTCTACTTTATAAGTAGAATAAAACTAATAAGTGCATTTCCCTCCGTTTCATTTCTAAATTTACCTTCGTAGTCATCTGATTGTATTTTATTTTCCTGCTTGTAGGACTATTAGTCAGTTTCATAACTTCATTTCATAACTTCATTTACCTTAGGGTCTTAGAGGACTCACTGTGTGGGCCGCAGGCTCCAAGGAAGAAGCATGCTGTTGGACGAGTGCAGTACAGTGGCTTAGTGCATGGAGGCTGGGAGGCAGGGCAGGGGAACAGTGCCAGAGAGGATGGGGAGAGGGACACGATATAGACCTGAAGGTCATGCCTCCAGGACCCACACAAGTATACTTCCCTAATGCCCTGGGTAACTTCCAAGCCAATCAAGCTGACAGTCCACTTTAAGTGTTACAGAGGGTATATTTCAACCCAACTTCTCCATACTAGTATCTCTTCCTTTCAAATTTCACTCCACTTCTGGGTCTGTTTATCTTGTATCTCTTTTTATATTTATGTCTTTGTATTTCCAATCCTCAACTATTGTTGCCCCTCAAATCCTCTATCCTCATTTGTGGACTCGGCCTTCTCCCATTCAGAAACAAGTAAATGACGCTTATTTTCCACCACATATTTTCTGATTATGCCCCGGTTTGTCTGTTGAAATCATAATCATTTTTACTAGGAGCTTCTTACGTGTGAAATCAGATGTCTTTTGTCCTTATGATGTATGCTCTACTGATTGTGCCCTTAAATATTCTAGGTTGTGTTTTGGGGCCTCCTCCTTCCTGATTCACTGCTCCTTGATTCCATTTACTTGTCTGATAAAAATCTGTATGTCCTAGGATTGAAAGTTCAAGCTCTCTTCTCTTTATTCTCTCCCTTATCCTGATTTGTGACTTTGACATCAGCAACAATCACAATGTTGTTATCTTTCACCCCTCTACTAAGTTCTTGGACAGTATTTCAATTGAAAAAAGACAATTCTAACATGCGATACCACAAGGAACATAATTTAAATTCAACATGACACATATATAATTTTCTATGCTTTTTCACCCTTATTGCTGAAGTTTCTTTTGTATTTCAATATGTTGGAAAATAATATGGTAATGGATCATATTTCACAAATTATATGTCTCATATCTGCTTTAGAAGCTTCCTTTCAATCTCTTCCTTTAATATCTCCATGTTTTGTAGCTTTCTAAATCTTTGCTCCTGGTATTTACTGCTGCTGGGTGAAGTTTGACTTTATACCTTCTCTTCTTGGACTACTGCCTAGTAACTAGTTTTCTAAAAAAAAATCACATTATGTTTCATATAATACTTTAGATTATTCTCTTGTGAGCTTCTGTTGACCTTCATTGTCTACACTGCATAGAATCTTAGGATTGTATCATAGAGTGGATGTGGTGCTCAGGTAAGCTGTTAGATATATTCTGAGGAAACAGTCAGCATTTGTGTATTTTTTAAAATAAATTAAGAAGGTAAAGTTGCATGAAATGTTCTTGGATGATGAAATTTGATAAAAGAGTAAAACAATTACAGGAATTAGCAAGGGGCAATCACAACTTCTTACCTGGCATATCTTGCTATTAACACTGAGCATTTTAACTTCCGGCATTGTAGCCTGGTACTTCTAGTCAATTCACACTTTATTCCTGAAAATTGCCATTTTACATCCTTGTAGTAGCAGTTTCCCATTGTTGCTGATAAATTATCTAAACCTAAAGGCTTAAATGTCCCTTCAATTTTAATCTTATGTTTCTTGAAGCAGGATTCCAAAATGCAAAAATAGGCTAAATACATGGCGCTGCAGTTCTTCTAGAGATCCTACAGGAGAATAGTTACCTGAGTGTCCTTATTATAGAGGCTCTGATTTTTCAACTGTCCTTTTATAAGGGAACTTGTCATTAATTTGTGCATATGAGAATGACCACCTCCCACTTACAAGCCTTATTCACATCTACACAGTGCCTTTGCTGTGTAAGACAGCATGGTCACAAGATGAAATTTGCTTGTGGATACTCATAAGTGAAATAAATAGGCAGAGATGTGCAAATATCACATATTTTCTATGATATAAGAAACTGAAGTTATAAATGTATTCTAGAATACATGATTGATATTGTGAAAGAGTAAATATTCAAATGGTAATGGAGCCTAGGGGTAAATAATGAAGAAAGAAAAAAATTGATGGTAAAAAAAGGGAAACAATGATTGTGTATATAAGGGTGGGGGTAGGGTGGGGAGGGGAAGGGGAAAATGATAATTAAGTTGTGTCATATACTGGTAAATATTCTCAATGTGGAGTACAATTGTGATGTGTATATATAATGTACCAATTAAAAAAAAGAAATTTGCATGTGGACACATCCAGTGGTGGGAGGGAGTATTATTCTGGTTCCCACGATGGATATGCCATTCATTCTTTGTTCTGAATGACCCTGATTTCCTCTTCCTTTAGAAAGTCTCTCCTTCATGGCTTTAGTGAGAGCTTCTTCCTTTGAAAGAACTTTCCTTGACTTCACCAAACCCAACCTACAGCAGAATGAATAG
The DNA here is from genome assembly GCA_004025085.1 of Thryonomys swinderianus. Classification (NCBI taxonomy): domain Eukaryota; kingdom Metazoa; phylum Chordata; class Mammalia; order Rodentia; family Thryonomyidae; genus Thryonomys; species Thryonomys swinderianus. Next base: position 5,091 of record PVIC010027733.1, read on the forward strand.
ATTCCTCTCTCTACTCCCTCAGCACACTTTACCCACCATATGGCAATAGGACCAGTCTAACTCAGTAAGCCTTTGTCTTCTTTATTGGTCTGTAAACCTTTTTTATTAGACAGCCCTGCATCATCCTTGTGTCCCCATGGCACTGCAGCACCACATTTTGTAACTAGTACACACTCAGTGTTTAGCACATGAGGAGTTTCAGTGCCACAACTGAACTGTGTATAAGAGCAGTCACCCTCAGTATTCCACTCATTCATTTAATTTTTTTTCAGATAGCATTCATTGAGCACTGAAAATAAGGGGATAAATAAACACACACATTCATCCTATAGAGGCTTTGAGTCTAACAGGATAAAAATTGTGAAAAAGAGAAAAAAACTGGTGTTTTGTTTTGTTTTGTTTTGTTTTGTTTTGTTTTGTTTTGTTTTGTTTGGAAGTTTCAGGGAGTGAAGTTTCCAAGTTTATGAGTCTAGTCTATCGTTGAATTGCCGCTGCTGCCGCTGCTGCCGCTGCTGCTGCTGCTGCTGCTGCTGCTATCGCTGCCGCCGCTGCTGCTGCCACCGCTGCCGCTGCTGCTGCTGCTGTCAATAGTAGGCAAAGCAGCAGCCTTTTTATATCAAGTGCTTTCAATCTACCAGTATTGTTCTACCTACTGTATGTATGGTTATGTACATATTTTTTAAATAAAGAAACTGGCTACAAAGTGGATTAATATTTGCCTAAAATGACAGTTGCTAGGTGGCAAAGATGAGATATGAACCTAGCTGAGATTAAAAAAAAAAAAGTAACTGTTGTTTACCACTGTCATACCCTCCTTCTGAATATAGTGGGGGTATGTAAACCCAAGCTAGCAGCTTTGGGGTCTTCTATTCAGAAATTAAAGCATTTTAAAATCAGTTCACTGGTAGTGAGAAGTACTATGTGGCAATAAGAAAATAGAGGAGAACCTCAGTAAATGTTTATACAGCATGTCCCAACAGTAGTTTCACTTTCCATAGTTTCAGCCCCCCACAGCCAACTATATTCTGCAAATATAAATGGAAATTTCCATAGATAAACAATTCATACGTTTTAAATTTTGTGCCTTTCTGGGTAGTGTGATGAAATATCACATTGTCACACTTGGTTCAATCTGGGATGCGTGAATTATCCTTCTAGTCAACATGTCCATGAGGTGTACGCTACTCACCTTTCAGTCATTCTGCAGCTGTCTCTGGTTTCAGATTGCCCCTGACATCATGGCCTTACTTGTGTGCCCTTAGGTAGCTACCAAAATCTGACTCAGGATCCACATGATTTACCTCACCTCATCACAAAGCATTGGCCTTGTCTTTCTCACATCACCACAAGTGGTGTGGGTATATTACAGTAAGATCTTTTGAGAGCAAGAAAGAAAAGTCATATGTCTTTTATCACAGTATACATTTGTTAGTACATCATCCCTTCATCTACTTTGTACATTAGTCTATCATCAGTGTGTATGTATAGGAAAGACATAGGATGCACAGGTTTTGGTACTATCTGTGATTCCAAGCATCACTGAAGGTCTTGACATGTATTCCTTGCTGGCAAGGGAAAATGAACTATACAGAGTGTGCATGGGTATTTCTAGATTGCAATTTACATTTTTCACCAGAAGAGCAAAGTTTGGACTTCTATGACTTAACATATTTAATATTTCAACTTAAGATACAATAAAGTATCTCAAAGAAGTTTGTAAAGATCATTATAGACTGACCAAAGCATTAAGTCCACGGGACTCTTTTTTTCCTCCAGTACACAGTTTCAGGAGATTCAATTAAGGATCTTGATGTTACCAAATTGATACTCTAAACTAATTTAATTGTAAGAACCAGAATTGCAAACTAGCCTTTCACCTTATAGAAATGAAATGAGTAGGAAATAGTATTTTGAACAAGTGTAAAGTAATGAGATAGTTAAGCTAGAAGAGCTCGGTGTATATAGTTGAGTCCTGGAGTTACTTGGGAAGCACTGATTAAACTCACACTGAGAAAGGAACCGATTTTCACTGCTAACCTGAAGGGTGAAGAAATCAACATGAAGATTTCCTGCCGCTCCAGTTAGCGTGGTGGCTGGAAATGGGATTGAGGTTTCAGGAATACATGACTCAGACTTACTCTTTCATGTGGTAGTTTCTCAGATGTGTCTGATGAATCAACTCTTTGGGCAAGGTTTCGTTTATGTCTTTACATGAACCCAAGGTCATTGGTTAGAAAACTGTAACAAGCTATCACTCTCTGAAGGTATGCTGCATTTTAAAAAGTTTTTTTTTTCAGTGCTATTTTATAAATTCTCTGATTTTTGACACAAACAATGATGGTGATATTTTGCTACAAGTAAATGTGTTTCGATGTTTTGTGAATTCAAATGTGTATTAACAGACTTAATAATATGAATAAATTAATCACAAAATATTCAAAGGCATCTTAAAATCTGGGAGAGCAAAACCTGTGGCTGTCAAATACCATTTTAACTTCTTTTGTTTTGTTTTTTTTTGCATTGTTTTGTTTTGAGACAGGGTCTTGCTTTGTAGTTCAGGTTGGCCCTGAGCTCACTATGTAGCCCAGGCAAGCCTCGAACTCAGCAATCCTCCTGTGTCCGCCTCCCGAGTGCTGAGATTGCAGGCGTGAGCCACCACATCTGGTACTGTGGTATGTGGTATTGATTGCTGGTGGTTGTGACTCACCATACCCAGCATTGTATGTGGTTCCTGGGATCGAACTCACGACCTTGTGCTTGTAAGGCAGGCGCCAGAACCACTGAGCTAAATCTCTGGCCCTTATTTCAACTTTTTTTTTTTTTTTTTTGAGACAGTGTCTCGCTTTGTAGTTCAGGCTGGCCCTGAGCTCACTATGTATGTAGCCCAGGCAAGCCTGGAACTCAGCAATCCTCCTGTCTCTGTCTCCTGAGTGGTGGGATTACAGGCATGAGCCACCATGCCCAGCACTGTGGTTTGTGGTATTGATTGCTGGTGGCGTGAGTCACCATGCCCAGCATTGTACATGGTTACTGGGGATCGAACTCAAGACCATTGAGCTTGCGAGACAGGCGCCAGAACCACTGAGCCGAATCTCCCGCCCCTATTTCAACTTCTTAATAAAGTCATGGGGATAGAAAGCTGGCGATAATCACTCTTTTTTTTTTTTTTTTTCTTTTTGGAGACAGGGTCTCGCTTTGTAGTTCAGGCTGGCCCCGAGCTCACTATGGTGCCCAGACAAGCCGCCATGAGCTCAGCAATCCTCCCGTCCCTGCCTCCCGAGTGCTGGGATTACAGGCGTGAGCCACCACGCCCAGCATTATATGTGGTTACCGGGGATCGAACTCAGGTCCTTGCGCTTGCAAGGCAGACGCCGGAACCACTGAGCTAACCCTCCGGCCCGATAATCACTCTTTTAAAAAGTCTGCAATATCACAAGGCATATCTGACTTGCCACTTTTTTGAAATTCAGTCTCTCAGCTCCCCTGTCTTGCTCTTTCACAAAAAGAACAGGTACAGGGAGTAGCGTGGTGATTGGCAAGGTCTGGCAGAAGAGTGGGAAGGTGTAGAGATGGTGGCAAAGGGTACACACTGGAAGTTATGAGAGGAATAGGTTCTGGAGTCTAAGATACAACATGGGACAAGAGTTGACAACAGTGTATTACACAGTTGAAATTTGCTGAAAACACTGTTCTGGTAACAGGTAAAACAATAGCTATGTCAAGTGATAGTTCTGATAACTGACATGATTGTTATAATCATTTCATAGGTTATATGGGGATATACCCATCACAGCATACAACATAAGTGTGCCTAATTTTCTCACACATAGCACAAAATGTTGAAAAAAGAGGGATGATTTTCTGAGGAAGACAATGTGAGTACAGCTAATTTCAAGCAAAACGTTTCCCCTTTTTGAAAGCCAAACCCTAGCGTATCCCTTCTGGTAGCCTGCCAGGAACCTTCTAATAGGAAGAAAGGCTGTTTTTGAATGTTTCATCAAGAGTATGCATTCTTTCGATAGAAACAAAAGCCTTAAAAATCTCCTGAAATGTTTGAGTTTTTTGAGTGATATTTGCAAAATCATAATTAAATCTTTAGAGGCACAAAGTTGATGATTTCACCTTGACTGGAAAGGACACTGAATAAAATTATTTTACATCGCAGTATGGAATACTTTAAAACATCAGCTTTGACAATTTATATTAAAGATGTTACTAGTGAAATAACTTTTGAAGGGATTTTTTTTTACCAACTGATATATAATTCAAGCCTTTAAATAAAGAGAAATTATAAACCTCAAGTGTATATAAAATTTTGAAGCATTTTGAAAAGCCTACGGAGACATAATTCTAGCATTACTGGTTTTGATTTAACTGCAGGACCACAACACATGGGAAATGTCATAGAAATGCTGGCCATGTTCTTTCTTTTGGTGTAGTTCATTATCCCAATCCCACTTGATCAAAAGTCTCAGAAAAATATTATAATGTAGCTATATGTCTTTAAAAATGTATACTTTTCTTTTTATCTTTGCTTTAGGGAAGAGGCTGTAAGAGCTGGAAGATGAAAGCTCCGATCCCGCATTTGATTCTCTTATATGCTACTTTTACTCAGAGTTTGAAGGTTGTGACCAAAAGAGGCTCTGGTAAGAAGTGTTTCTCTTTTATTTCCCCTCGGTTTTAAGGCTTGAAATAATGATGCTGCATTTATGCGTGTTTCCTTCGTGAGAGGTTAAGATTGCTGGGAATCTATAATTTGGAGATGTTGTATATATGTGGCTGAGTAGAACTTATTAATTGTGAATTACAAAAATGAGAATGGGTTGCAGTTGATGTGGCTTTTTGTTGGTTACTATGAAGTGGAACAGATTTCATACTGAAAAGTTTCAATTTAGTGCTATCATGTAGTATAATTGTCTGCCTTTCTTTATAGAGGGTCTCATTGTAATTTGTGCTCAGAAATACTGAGGATTTTTAAATGTTACTATTAATGTTGCCCCTCTGTTGCCAGCTACATTTAGGGAAGATTCTTTTAGGATAAACTTCAGCTGATATGCTGAATTGCTTGGAGCTATTTAAAGAAAACATCAGTTTTACTTAAGAACTGTCACAGGACACATTGCTGTATTTTAGTAGGAAACAGGTAAAGTAGAACAGCAATGAAAGAATTGCTAAAAACATTAATATTGGAACTTGATGGAACTCTCTACATTTCATGAAGCATCTCAGTTTTTAGTTGAATGGCACTGCATGGAGTTGGAAAGTATATAGGCCAATTGAATGCATACAATATGAATGTCTGATAAATCACTGACAATACAAAGCCTTGGCATGTTTACACTGTATGTGAGGTAATGAAGGGTTATTTTTGTTTTGTTTTGTTTTGTTTTGTTTTGTTTTGTTTGAAGTACAGAAGAGGTTACTTGTGTTAAGCTATTAGAACTAGGATGTGTTCTCTGTGAGTTCTAGAGACAGTGGGAAAATAGATGAGATAATGTTGAAGAGGGGCAGGATATTAGGAACTGCATCTTGGAATTCAGAAAGGAGAGGTATAAAGGGTGGCAATAGGGTGGTGCAGTGACTATTTCAGTCCTTCATATTAAGTGACTTCAAACTCACACTGATAATACGTTGCAAAAGTCCATATGATAGAGAAACAAAAAGCACTCTTGCATTGGCGAACCCCTCCTGCAGAAACAATTTAAGAGAAATTTGGAAGCACTTTGTACATGGAAAAGAGTTTGCTTCATAGCTGAAGACAAAGGACTTTTAACTGAGCGTATTGGTGGTTTGAGAACAATTCCTTACTGCATAGCTATTCTGTGTGTCATTGATGTGATTATAAACAATGGGCCAAACTATTGTGTCCATATTGACACATTCTTTTATCTACATTTACTGGATATTTTGAAACAAAAGAAAACTGGAGAGTGGGATTATAACTACTGATTGAATCTTGAAAAATTCATTTTTTAAGACATCATAACATAAATTGTGTTTACTTTTTCATATTCTGCATATGTATTATCTATGACTTATTTACTGGATGCTAATGTGACCACTTTTCATTAGAAAATGGGTGCAACAAGTCCATTCTATATAAGCCCTAACTTCAGGGAAAAAAAGATTTATTAAACCAGCCTTTACTCTGTGTGTTTGGAGAGTGTGCTACAGACGCATAAATGTGAGGAAATTGGAAAATTCTTATTTCCTCTTCCTCTAGAGACTTGGAGAAACCCAACAGCCCCTTCCAAGTTTTGTTTCCATTTTTAATTATGTAAATATGATTCTTTTAGCTGTGAGTTACTAAAATGAGGTAAATAATGTAGAAAATGTGAGACCTTGCTCTCCCCTGTTCATAAAGATAGTTGTCACATAATTTGTTATTAACATACAAATAACAAATATTTTATATCATAAGGTAACAGTGCCCCAGAAGACAAGCATTGGGATCTTGCACGGTGCTTGCTTTATGTACTTTTATCTTCAATTTAATTTAAGATAGGCTGTCTCCGTGTCTGAGTTAAGATCCAGAGGAATGAAAACTGATTTTGGTTTTGGGGTATTAAGTGTGTAACTTGGGAATGAAGATTATTTTATCTATATACTTTCATAGATTGCACTCCTTTCTGCTGATCTCTGTCACCATAGCACCTTTGTTTGTGAGAAGCAGATACATAGCTGACTGAATAGCATCATTACTGATCTCCGTAGATCAATTAGAAGAGGAGTGAACTTGGCACTTTTGCCTTAAAAGATTAATGACTTGGATTTCATGCCTAGCCCAACCCATTCACCTAGAAACACCAAGGCCAGAGTCAAAGTCAATTTTTGATGTTTGATTTTGCATATTAACCAAGACAGCTTCGTCTTTTTTTTTTTTGTTTTTTTTTTTTTTTTTGAGACAGGGTCTCGCTTTGTAGTTTGGGCTGGCCCTGAGCTCACTATGGTGCCCAGGCAAGCCTCGAACTCAGAAATCCTCCTGCCTCTGCCTCCCGAGTGCTGGGATGACAGGTGTGAGCCACCACGCCCCGCACTGTGGTATGCGGTATTGATTGCTGGTGGGTGTGAGTCACCACGCCCAGCATTGTATGTGGTTACGGGGATCGAACTCAGGACCTTGTGCTTGTGAGGCAGGCACCGGAACCACTGAGCTAAATCTCTGGCCCCAGCTTCATTTTCTTATTATTTCTTCTTATCATTCACTTCTTATTCTTCCTTTTATTAGTCTTTCTTAATGTAAAATAGTCATGATTTAGTATATGTGCTGCCGAAACGAGCGACAATGGTCACGATTTAAAACCCACTGCTTTTGACATGTCTTTTACTGGAATATAACTTAATTCAGTGTAATCTCTAAGAAACAAGGACTAGATACTTCAATAATTGAGACTATATTAAATGTGATTATCACACACACTCTATTGTTGGATTCTTTATGGCACGCTGCTTGTTTATAGTGTCTACTTTAGACTCACTCGTGGTCAATCCATTTAAATTTAGAAGTATTGGTTTCTCTTAAAAGAACTAATTTGAAAACAATAGAAGCACTTATTACCTAAGCTGCAGATGTATTGCTTTTTTTAATTACACTGGCTTATGCCCCTATTAATTTAACAAATAAATTAAATCTTTTAAGGCAGTTATGTCATTGTATCAACCTTGATTGAAAAATGAGAGGAACAACTTTGTACTGTTGATATTCAGCCTTTGGTACACAATACATTTTTCTCCTGAGACAGTTTTTGTACTTTTAAAAAATATACACTGCACTTGAAGAAAGGCAGACTATCAATATTGCTTATCCCACTCCAGTGTGTGAAGTGTTACAGCAATTCAGTAAGTAAACATTTGAGTTGCTCTCTTTTATTGGATTTTGTACAAAAACATATGCTAAGCACATACTCACTTGGAGATCTGTATTGTAATCAATGTAGAAAATTTAGTTTCACCTTGGCATTTGTCTCTTTCCTCACTTCCTTTGTTTTATCCTTTCCTCCCTCTCCTTTTCCTTTTTAATTTTTATGATTCACTTACAAAAATATAAAGTATTTTGATATTGCCCCTGACTTTGTAGAACTTTTTAGCTATAAAAATATTGTCATTAATGGGCTTAAGGGACCAACATCCAGAACATGCTCTATGTTTACACATCTACAGATCCAGATATATATATATATATATATATATATATATATATATATATGACCAGAGATCTTGGATATATACATAATTAAATTTTGTATAATTAAGAGAATTGGGGGTAAGTTTGGGGAGTACAGGAAAATACAAGCTGTTTATGGACCATCATAAACTATGGTTGCAGTACTTTGGAGGAAGCAATGTATGAGTTGCAATTCAGTTAGAGTCTGGGGTCCTGGAGAGAAATGAAGCTACAGGGCCTGGAATCTGTACATTGGAAGAGAGGAAGCTCCATCGAGATTTTGTCTTTGCTAATTTCTGTTTGCTTTTCTTTCCATCCTTAGAATATTAGATGGTGAATGTATGAACCATAATTATGTATGTTTTTAGTGTCTACAGTGCCAAATATAAGTGGGGATCAAAATCTATACAGTGAAGGCTTACATTTAAAAAGCTTATTACAGTAAAACACACTTTGTCATTAATCTGCCTAAAATATTTACCTTCACTTAAAACACATGAGAGGAAAGAATAAATATAATTTTAAAAAAGAAAAAGAAAGCATATGTATATGGGGGTGGGGGTTGCAGGGTGGGTAGGGATATGGATAAAAATGAGAATTAACTCGTGTCATATACTGGTACAAATTTCCCAATGTTGAGTGTTATCATGAGGCACATATAAAATGTACCAGTAAAGCATTCAATTAAAAAACACACACACACACACACACGCTATCTCGGGACTTTCTGAAGCACTTCTGGAAATCCACTTTTGTGAGAATTTGATGCCACTTTATTCCCTGCCCTGACATTGTGCAACCTCTGGCTCATCCCCAAAGTCAAAATGCCTGTGGCAGGCTAGCCTTTTGAATTGGTTCAGGACATTGAGCACCCCACAGCAGTGGGACTAAAGACACTTGTGGCCTGGGACTTTCAGCACTGCTTCAGAAAGTGCAAGAATGACTGGAATAGTGTGTTTGAAGTGAGGAAGATTAATGGCAAGGTGTGTCTTTAATTGTAATGCATTTAAAGGAAATTTTTGCACACACTGTTTGTTGATCACACTTCAAGTGGTGTGTGTTTCAGATTCAGGGAATCACAGAAATATCTTAATGAATTGACGACAGTAAGAGTGAGTGGTTTTAATATCCAGGCCAGTTACTCCAGAGAGGACACCACAGCACCAAGATCATATTAGGAAGAAAACAGAAAATGAAATAAGGGGCATTGAAGAAAAATGCTTTTAAAAAAGAAAATTCGGTATAATACTGTGTATAGTAGGAGACTAATGAAATGAATGTTTGAACTCAGAATAAGCAATATCTAGGGCCTGTTAGGCATGTTAGAAGAAGTCAGGGAACCGTGACAAATAATGAGTGTTTTCACAGTCCTTGAATGCATTCAAAAATCTGTAGCAAGTAAAGGAAAGTGAATCATCAAATATTTTAACATTGAGATTTCACTGTATTTAATGCTGCTTTAAATAAATCTTAACGATGTTGTGTGGATACTTTGGTTTTAATGATATTGCTCAATACCAACACTTGATTGAAGGAAGCAAGTGACTTCAGCATAGAAAAATGTATTCAAAATTATTAGAGCATATGAAGAACAGTAAGTGACTGTCTTACATAAGCCAAAGAGCACATGTTTTAGAAGGGACTCAAGCTATATAAAGGGTCCCTGAAGCAGTTTGCTATTAGAGTCAAAGGATCGCCACTGGGAATTGATCTTCTGTTAAAAAAGATACTGACAAGGGACACCTGTTTGTGGAAAATGATTTAGATGCAATTCTTCCTGACAGCAAAAGAAAGGTGAGCCTCAAGAAGCTTTTGGAAACTTGTGACTTTAGGCCCAAATAATTTGTGAAAGTCAGCAGTAGCGAAGCCACCAAAGACAGTTTAGGTTCTAATCTCTGTGTTTGCTATCTTTAGATTTCCATTTACAGAAAAGAAACTATAATACTGTGTAAAGACAGTGCGATTTAGCTGGATGGGAATGAAACTGTCTAGTGAAGTACTTGCATGCCATGCCATTGTGATTTATATACATCAGCTCTCTTGCACATTCTTGGAAGTCAATGAGCTTAATTCCACATGATTAGGAGACAAACTAATCCCCCAACATCTGCCTTTTATTATATTTCCATGTGTTGATTCTTAGTTTGACAAATATGTCAAAAAGTAGAAGGCATGGGGGGCCAGAGGGTTAGCTCAGTGGTTCTGGCGCCTGCCTCGCAAGCGCAGGGTCCTGAGTTTGATCCCTGGTAACCACACACAATGCTGGGCGTGGAGACTCACACCCACCACCAATCAATACCACATACCACAGTGCGGGGCGTGGTGGCTCACGCCTGTCATCCCAGCACTCGGGAGGTAGAGACAGGAGGATTGCTGAGTTCAAGGCTTGCCTGGGCTACCTAGTGAGCTCAGGGCCAGCCTGAACTACAAAGCAAGAACCTGTCTCAAAAAAAAAAAAAAAAGGTACAAGGCATTTCTTCATATTTTCCTTTGAGAAGGTTTGCAAAACCGAACTTCTGAAGGTATATTTCTTTACTTTTTGAAGTAGAAAAGGCACTTGAAATTTTCTAGGAAAAAGTTTATTCTAGTCTTTATAAATTTTGAAGTTAGATCTAGTGTGATTTAGGTATTTGTAATGATGTCTTTATTTGGGAAAATTTGACAAAATACGGCTTATATCTAACAATAAAATAAAATAAAATTGTTTTCTATCCTTGTGTAGTAATTGTTTAATGTACCTGTACATTTCATCATCTACTTCCACATTCAGTTCTATTTGTCAGTATTTTTTTGTAAAGGATTGGCACAGATTAGCGGCAACTGTGAAGAATGATGCCATGTTCACTGTCAGTTCACCTGGAAAAAATAAAATCCAACATGGATGAATCTTCAAAGTTGATCAAAGTTCAATGAAGAGAAAAATATCCCAAATTAAAAAAAATATATAGTACTACAAAACTGTATTAGGATGAGTGAATAAGTTGTATACATTTGATGGGAGAAGCGAGGCATAGAGAATAGCAGATAGGAACCAGTCAGCAGCAGACATTTTCAGCCACAGTAAAGAGGTGGTTCTTAATGAAGACACCACATGTAGGTAACTATTGCTTTGACCAGAGGATGAATTCCCAATATGCGAGCAATCAGATGGAGCCTTCAGGAGATGTAGCCATTGATTTAGAACATGCAAACAATGATATTTCGTGCCCTATTTCTGCTTTTAAAAAGTTACCTGAAATCTAGTGGCATCAAGGATTTACCAATTTGTTATATTTCTTGTAGTCAGTTATCTAAAATCATTTGGGATTTCTGGAAGTTACAGCAGGGGTCTATATTTTTATCTAAGATTCTTATTTCAAAAAGAAATAGCACATCTCTAAGGGATGGGGGGTTATGGGTGGGTAGGGATATGGGTAAAAATGAGAATTATCTTCTGTCATATACTGATACAAATTCCCTAATGTTCCATGTGATTGTAAGCTGTATAAAAATGTACCAATAAAGAATTCAGTTAAAAAAGATTCTTATTTCAATACGTTTTTTCCTTTATTTAATTTATAACATTTCAGATACATGTAACAATCACATTCAACACTGAAAATGTCCCCCAGCTTCTAGTGGCTGCTTGTACTCCTTGCTTGGCTCATGGTCCTGCATCCCTCCAAATTCAGCATCTATCATCACGTCTTCATCTCTGAAATGCCCTCCTTGGCCTCTCCCATTCTCTTCTAAGGGCTTCTGCAATCATCTCAAGATCCTTAACTTAGTCAATTTTGCAATGTCGCTTTTGCCATATAAAATAATGCAGTCACATATTTGAAAGGTAAATATGTATGCACTGGGGGTGCATTGTATTCACTATCAGAGTTTATAATTAGCTAGTTTAGACAAAATTCTATTAAACTGGATTGGAAACAAGAAAATGTGTGGTAGTTTAGGAACCAGAAGAGAAAGGAGGAAATAAAAACAGGGAAGTTGAAAAACTGGAAGAATCATATGATTTGTGCTCCATGATTTAAGAAGCAAGCAAACAAACAAAAACAAACCAACAGGTGAGGGCAGCAGAGGAAACGAGAAGGAAAAAAGAGTGAAAACGTTACATCTGTGAAGTCTTTGGGCATGATAACTTTAAAGTTCATCCACACTACAAAAATTTATTTTCAAAATTACCTCTTTTTCTTGAAGTAGCCTGAAGCAGTCTGTATAAAGAAAAAAAAAACACCAGATAAAAAAGCATTTTCTGGCTCAAGGTAACATCATTAAGAATAGTGAACACAGAAAGAGAATAATTTTTAAGTTAGAATGCATTGATCTTGACGATCAATTAAATGTGGGAGGTTAGAAAGAAAGTACTGAAAAAAATTCATTCTGTAAGGGGGAAGCTTGTGAGACTATCAGTCAAGTTAAAGATCCCCAAAGCAGGGAAACTTGAAACAACCACTTATTCAAAGCGAACAGTTACAATGTTTTTCTGATGAAAACAAAGATCAAAAAGTAGATTGGGGATAAAGTGTGAGTGACACTTTACATCCTGCAAAGGATTTTGGATTTTATCTTGTAGAATAAAAAGTTCTGGCTGAGGTGTTTAATTACTTTAAATTTCATCGGTAGAAATTTCAGCCTGTGAGGTGGAGCCTCTCATTTGGCAGAGCCATTCAATTTTTTTTTTTTTTTTTTAGTGCACCTTTGTGTAACAATGAATACATTCATCACGGGGAAGTGGTACATATACATATGTCCTTGGAATATTTTTTTTTACTTCCTCCTGCTCTCTTCTACTTCCTGTCTACCTTCATCTCTAAAACTCCTTCCCATCTGCACTATGCCTACCTTCCTGTTGTCTATCATCTGTCTTTTATCTGGCACTTTCAATTATTTATACTTTGAATTTCTCATGTAGGAGAAACCATGGAATATTTGATCTTCTGTGTCTGATTTATTTCACTTAGCATTTTGGTCTCCATGTGCATCCATTTTCCTACAGAAGACTCAAATTTCTCCTTCCTTATGGCACAGTAATACTCCATTGTGGGTATTTGTTACAATTTTTATCCATTCGTCTGTTGATGGGTATCAGGGGCACTTCTTAGATTTATTTCTTGTGACTCTTGCTGCTCTAAACACATATACATCAATAACATGATATTTTTCACCCTTCTGGGAAGATACCCAGAGGGGTATCACTGGGTCAAATGGAGTTGCTATTTTCAGCTTTTTGAGGAATTTTCATAGTGTTTCCCATAATCATTGTGCTAGTTTACATTTCTACCCAAATGCATGTGTTTCTTCTTCCTACAAACTTGCCAAAATTTGTTGTTTTTTGAATTTTTATGATAGCTGAAAATATATTTTTCAAGGAGAATCCATCCCATTGAGTGAATGTTTGGCATTAGATTGTGAAGCAGTGAGAAAGTGAGAAGTTGTATTAACAGTGGGTCCAGTTACGGGGGGCGGGGATTCATTCAGGGAGAGGGAGGGGACTGAGCTCACTTTTGGCACGTATCAGCTGTGCACTGAGAGTATTGCACTAAAAAGTTTATTGATCTAGAGTTATTTTAGATGCCTTTGGCTGCCACAAAAAATTACCACAGACCAGGTGATTTAAAACAATTTTTTTTCACTTCTGGAAGCCAGAATTCTGAAATAAAAGTGTGAACAAGGCTGAAACGCTGGTAGGAGAACCTCTCATTTTTTCTGCTAGTTTAGCAGAGTCGATCCTCAGATCGTGATAGTGTCATGCGGCCTCTGTTTCTTTTAGTCTCCATGTGGCTTTTTCCCCTGGGTCAGTTAATATCTCCTCGCTTCTCTCACATGAGGGCAACTATCATCATTTTTTGGATGCAGGAAAATCCCATCTCAGGATCCTAAACCCCAGCAGCAAATGCACTACACAAATACATCTCCTACACCAGTTAGTGTGGATATGTCTCAGGGGGAGGGGACCTCTCAGTCCGCCACAAAAGTCAATGCAAGATATGAATGTGAAAATCAGCCTCGCTCTGAGCGTGGAGTTATGCAGAGCGATAATCCAGAGGGAACCTGCACCTGGAGAGTGTAGGCAACGGAAAGGGAAGGAGCAAAGGACCAAGGTTCCGGTGGAAACTTCACCTTGAGGAGACCGGAGAGGGAGAGCCTCCAGGAGGGAAGAGACCAGAGGAGAGTCAAAAGAAAGAGAACTTACACGTCTCCTGGAAACCAACAAGAGAACTGTGTTTCAGAATGTGATAGGGAAAGTGGTAAACTCTGTAGCACTGAGTCAGATGACCAGAGACAAGTCACTAAATTGATATTCAGGAAAATATAGAGGTAGAGAAAAAGGGGATCTGAAGAGTTTGGATTTTATGTTTTAAAACGTGTGTATTATGAAACATTAGTATATGAGTACTTTTTTTTTTTTTTTTTGAGACAGGGTCTCGCTTTGTAGTTCAGGCTGGCCCTGAGCTCACTATGTAGCACAGGCAAGCCTGGAACTCAGCAATCCTCCTGTCTCTGTCTCCTGAGTGCTGGAATTACAGGCATGAGCCACCATGCCTGGCACATGAGTACTTTTTTTTTAAGTTTAATTCAGAAATTATGCTCTTTTCCTAGTAAGGTAAAAACAGGTGAATAGCATGCAGTCATACATGCTAATGAAAAGAAAAATCGTTCAGTTAAAAATTCTTTGATTTAGATTTTAAATATGCTATCATAAACCAATGTCCTGAATGGAGGGTGATAGTGATTTGATTTTCATTCCCTTAGAATCTCTACAAACAAAAAGGAAACATGCTTTTTTATATAATCTGTCTCGGTTAATCCTTAGCTTGACTAGAGTCAATTGCTGGATGTTTCTATAGAAAGCTAGTACTGACATTCCACATTTCATCTGCAATGATCATAAAAATATGTACCTTCTGGTATTTTTCAGAATAAATCCTAACATGAAGTAACCTTTTTGAACTACATGATCAGTAAAAATACCAGTTCATGGTTTTATTAATTCCTCGGACATTTATTAAGCACTTTCAATGCATATGGCATTATGGAAGCAACACTTTTCTTTTGCAACATTTTACGTATTTGCAAATTACTCAAACACATTTAGGTGAATAGAGTCTCTACTCATCCACTGTTGAAACATTTACCTTTGTGCTACTCTTTGTACTAACACCACAGAGCAAAGGGTATCTGTTTGAAACACTCAGTTAAAGAAATATATAGTTTTCATTTCTTGTTTGAAAAGCATGTGTCTCATCATTACTGAGCTAAATTAAAAATACAGTTATTTCTCTCACAGATGGTTATATGTCCAGGTGAAATTGGGTTTGGCAGTCGAAATACAGAATTGTGTTTCAGTCTACTTTTGCTGACTTAAGGCAAATTTCTTTTTGTACGTTTGTAGTCTGAAGGCATCTATGCAAGATATCTTGCTGGAAAATGTCACCTTTAGGCAATAATAATGGCTAACTTTGCCAAGTTTTAAAATCTCTGAGGGTGCTACACATATTTCTTTAAAAAGTGTCAGTGAGCTCCTTATGGGTATGCCAAACACTACTCAATTGTCATTTGTCTTTTACTAACTGTGCTAAAATATCTTCCAGTTAGGTTTGCTACCTTGATTTCAGTATTCTGCCGTTGACATTTTACTTTGAGCTCTAAAGACTATCCCAGTGAATCTACACTCCATAGATGGTATATTTAATCCTTTGCAAATGATAACGGAAATAATTTCTATGTACATAGGAAAAAGTTTGCATCCCCCAAGGAATCAATATTTTTTTAATTATCGTGTGATGTCAGAAAAAGAGGAAACTATCTGAAAGGATAGTTACATTTTTCCCCATAAACATGTTCTATAATTGGACTCTCCAATGCCATCTTGTGGTTTTTCAGGGTTGATATAAATACAGTAATAAACAGAAGGCAGAAAGAAAATAAACAAGAGTATAAATTTTCCAGTGAATTACTGCTCAGAGATTCTTGTAACTGATACTGACGGTTTTTTTCTCCGATTTATTTCATTAGGTTTAAAATAAATTTCTGTCGTATACTTTTTTTTTTTTTTGACAGTACCAGGGATTAAACTCAGGTCCTTGTATTTCCAAGGTAGGCATGAAACCACTTAAACTAAATCCCCACACCCCTTGGTATGTTTTTTATAGTAGATATTTTCACTATAATTGTTTTAAGAAGGAAAAAAAACTGATATTTTTATAATACTACCATTATATCAATTTATATCCTTATAATTATCAGGGCTAAATTCAAATTACAAAGACAAATCCATTCATTCTAGAGCATTAAAGATCTGTTTTTATTATCTTACTTCCATTGAAGTCTTGTCATTGCAATAGTTTGGTTGTCAAAAGGAGAAAAACACATTGAAGATTTCTCAGTTACTCACTAATGTAAATAAGAGCATTGGCTAAAAATCTAACATGAAGAACACGTGTGGACAGACTTTGGCTTTAGCGCTGATTTTTTGGGGGGAGGGGCAGGGTCTCAACAACTGAGCTTACAATAGGCGATGGGGATACCTAAATGGAAAACATTAGTCACTACATAAAGTTATCTTGAAAAAATAGTTGTCATTATCCATATATCCCAAAGAAGTGAAGTCTAGAAGAAACCTGGGCTGGCAATGTTTTGTTTTATAAAGTGAAAATTTCCCAAAGGCTCTCAGCTGTTATAAATCCATTTACAAATAAAAAGTGTACAACACAAATATATACATGTATAGGCATATCCAAGCTGATATAAATATTAACTTAATAACATTCCTTCTCAACTTTGCAGGGCATATCTGTTTTTAGTTATGAGTACTTATATATAACATGTATGGATATGTTAGTTTTTGTTTGATTCTCCTAGAGTTTTATGAATGGGAACTTTATATTCTCAAAGGACAAGATACTTGGTGTTGTACATAAGCACTAACAACCATTTAGTGAATTCCTACATACTAAGTGTTTGATCATCTCTGCCTGGTTATACTAAAATTTAAAATATCTACTATTTGTTTGTAGAAATTTGTCTTTTGGGTTCCTTACTTTAAAAAATACAACTATAGAAAGATAGTAAAAGAAATGAGGCAAAATGATTTCTCTTTGTTAGGTTTGATCAGTTGATTCTTAGCTCTCCATATTTATGAAAGGAATTCTGAAAATTATTTATATAGTTACCCCATTATTTTGATGATTGTTTTTATTTAGAAAAATAGAGATCTTATTTTTATGACTACATGCTTTTTCACATTTATAAAATTCTTGTACCTGCCATAACTTCAGAACTGGTGATGCTGCTGGCATTGTATTTTCAATTTAATAGTTCTATTTACATTTTATATTCAACACAGCATACTGTAAACATGTAAGTCAAAATTGGACTGAAGCTTCCACAGAAGTGAAAAGATTAACTATGTACCCATTTCTGCTTTAAAGGCCTTACACAAATAATTTGCAATATTTAAGTAAGAAAGGCAGTGTATTCCATGCTTATTGCTATTGTAACAAATACCTACAAATTTAGTTGCTAAAAATAACACAAATTCATTATCTTACCCTTCTGAAAGTCAAAAGTCCTAAAATCCAACTGAGTATATACTTGCATTCCTTCAATTCCCCTCATGGAGAATCTCCTTCTGTGGTGGTTTTTTGTTTGTTTGTTTGCTTGTTTGTTTGTTTTCTGAGAGAAGGTCTCACTTTGTAGTTCAGGCTGGCCCTGAGCTCACTATGTAGCCCAGGCAAGCCTCGAACTCAGCAATCCTCCTGCCTCTGCATCCCGAGTGCTGGGATGACAGGCGTGAGCCACCACCCCCTGCACTGTGGTATGTGGTATTGATTGCTGGTGGGCATGAGTCATCAGCCGCAGCATTGTATGTGGTGACTGGGGATCGAACTCATGATGTTGCTCTTGCGAGGCAGGTGCTGGAACCACTGAGCTAAATCTCTGGCCCTGCTTCCCTGTTTTTGTCCCAGCCTTTTTTTTTTTTTTTGGTCTCTTTTTGTAATTCTGGCTGGACTGAACTCATTATGCAGTTCAGCTTGGTTTTGAATTTGCACCAATCCTCCTGCCTCAGTCTCCCAAGTGCTGGAATTACAGGTGTGCACTGCCATGGCTGGCTGTCCCAGCATTCAGAAACCACTTGCATCCTTTGTTTTGTGGGTATTTCTGAAATGCAGTATAACATCTCCTAATTCTCTCTCTCTCTCTCTCTCTCTCTCTCTCTCTCTCTCTCTCTCTCTCTCTCTCTCTCTCTCTCTCTCCCTCTCCCTCTCCCCACACTCTCTCTTTCTTCATCTTCCTTCTAACTTGTCTCAAGTCCTTCTTTGATTCTGACCTTCCTGTCTCTTTCTTATAAGGATGAAGATCATTGTTATTGCACCGGATTTATCAGATTGGTCTAGAATAATTTCTCATTTCAAAATCCT
>PVIC010027734.1:0-10775 GCA_004025085.1 Thryonomys swinderianus
AAAAAAAGTAAACAAAGTTTATGTACTTAGGGACTGGGGGATTTGGGAGAGCAGGGGAATGGGAAAAAATGAGAATTAAATCTTGTCAGGTACCAGTATAAATTCTCATTATCGACTGTGATCATAATGTATATATAAAATGTATCAATAAAATCAATTTTTAAAAATATAATACCCTCATCTATTAAGTTTACTACTTTATTGCATTAGCATGTCAGTATATTAATGACTTCAAAGTATCATGACCCTCTGATATGACATACAAAATCATTTCTTCTATGTTCTTCCAAAAATGCACAACTTTATTCTGATTGTTAGAAAATTTCATACAAATTCAAATTATGTACAAAGTAACTACTAAGTACTTTTCAAAAGCATCAGGAAAAGACTAAACAGCTGCCACAGGGTAAAGTACATCATCCTAGAGTAGAATGTGGAATAGGTCATTGGTTAAGAAATATGTAAAATTTTAGCCACGTGTGGTGGCTCATGCCTGTAATCCCAGCACTTGGGAGGCAGAGGCAGGAGGATTGCTGAGTTCGAAACTTGCCTAGGCTACATAGTGAGCTCAGAGCCAGCCCGAACTGCAAAGTGAGACCCTGTCTCAAAAAAAAATTTTTTCAAAAAAAAAGAAATATGTAAAATTTTAATAAGGTCTATAGTTTAATTAACAGTTTTGCATCTATGTTAATTACCTAATGGTAATGACTGCATTGTGGTTATGTAAGATGTTAATATAATAGGAAGCTGGGAAAGGGGAACACAGTAACTCAGTATTATTTTTTCAACTCTACTTACATCTAGAATTACTTCAAACAAATGAATACCTCAAAAAAACAGAAAGACCTGGATGGTGTGGCTGTATATATACACAAGGAAGTCGGTTCCATTTGACTGATATTTAATGTATCTATCTCAAACTTATGATAACTTTTTCCAATACGTTCTACCAGTGTACCTTCCCAAGAAATGTCACCACTAATCTCCTGGCAGCATCCTATCAATTCATGCTATCAGATCTACCTTCAAAGTATATCTCAGGTCTAACAACTTCTCAACACCTCTAATGGATCTTTGATAACCCAAATTTCTATCCCAAAAAACTGCAATAGTCTATTATGGTTTGGATACAAAATGTTCCCCATAAGCTTCATGCATTCAGAGGTGGGGATTTCACAAAATGATTAGATCATGGCGTCAATCTACAAATCAGTGGGCTTATCTACTGATGAGTTAATGGCTGAATGTACTGTAGGAGACAGGCCCTGGTTGGAGGTAAGTCATCGGAGCCATGACCTGGAAGAGTGTAGTCTTGTCTTTGGCTCCTCCCTTCTCTTTGCTTCCTGGCTCCCATGGGTTGAATACCTTTACCTTTACCTCTGCCAGTCTGTTCCTGCCTTAGCCAGCTGGCCATGAACCAAAACTATAAGCCAAAATAAACTCCTCCTTTAAGTGACAGGTGTTATGTATTGTTTGTGTACCAGCAAGAGGAATGTGACTAAGACACCTACAAAATAGGTTCTCAACTCCTCCGGGTTCTATTGAAATATGTTCCACACAGCTGCAATTTTCTCTGTATAAATGTACATTATTTCATTCCTCCATTATAAACCCTCTAGTAACTTCCCATCCTACAACAAAATATAAAATCTTTACAGCTTACAAGGTCCTGTGATCTGCCTCCTGGCTACTTATTTAGTCTCCTGTTATCATTCTTACCTGTTTCATTCTGATCTCAATACACTGACTGGACCCTGACATTCCTTGAACATGGCAAACACATTTCTGCCTTGGATTTTCCACACTTTATATTACCACTACATGTAAAGCTATTCCCTCTTGGATACTTTGCTTATTCACTCATTTCAGGTTTCTGCTAAAGTTTCACTGTTCCTAAAATTGTACCCTGATCTCCACAACCCAGTTAATTTTCCTTCCTAACATTTATAGTACTTTCTTATATATCACATGTGTTATAAAACAAATAGGGCAAAAAATTTTTAAAAGAGGGCAAGTATTTCCTTTATTCACTACTAGGAAGAACCTTCCCAAACAAGTGCTTAAGGGCCAGGGAGTTAGCTCAGTTGCTCTGGTGCCTGCCTCAGAAGGGCAAAGTTATGAGTCCACTGTCTGGTACCAAAAAAAAGAAAGAAAAATAAAAGCATCCTAGAGAGTGCCAGGCGTGGTGGTCACACCTATAATCCCAGCACTCGGGAGGCAGAGGCAGGAGGATTGCTGAGTTTGAGGCTTGCGTGGGCTACATAGTGAGCTCAGAGCTAGCCTGAACTACAAAGTGAGACCCTGTCTCAAAAAAAAAAAAAAAAGCATCCTAGAGAAGTGCTTAATGCTCAAATATCTCCTAAATAAGTATTTGATAATAAAGCTTCACTCACAATATTGCCACAGTAGCTAACATATAACTAAAGTCAGACATACTGTATTTTCTCCAAAAATACAAGGATGTATTATATCCTTTTATTATATTCAAGGACATATTATATCAAATATTTTAGTTAAGTTTTCTGTGATCAATCCCATGAATCTTCTAGTTAAGGATTCATATGCATTATTTCATATCTAACAGGTACATATATTTTTAAGGATAATTGTATATCATTTTTCAAACATTTATACTTTAAGGGTTACTTGTAAAATACACAGAAAACTGGATAATAATTTACCTAAGCCTAAATTATTATAGATTTATCATTGTATTTTAGAAAAACAGGTAAATAACTAGTCTATCAGAAAATTAATTTTCTCTATTCTATAATGGTTCACTTTATTTTCCAGACACCTCTCACCATGGTCCTACTTATGAATATTAAAATAAAATAACCAATTATTCTAGAAGGACTGATGATTTTATAAATGTACACTGGAGAAAGCGGATTTGGATGTTTTGATTTAGAATATCTAAATAATTTACAAATTAGTAACTACGTATTAGTCATAAACTTTCTTTTAATAAGCTGAAGAGATTTAACTTCACTTACCTGATTATCATTATTCAAAAAGTCTTCAAGAACCTCTTTAGCACACTTTGCCCTTGAAGTCTTTTGAGGACTATCATCAGAATTAACAGGAACAGGAGATTTGCTAAATAGTATTTAAGGGATATGAAATAGCAATTAAGTTCTCAAATCCTAAAAATTAGTATATAATTTAAGAATTTTCATTTAAATATAAGTAATCACCAAGAAATAACCATCATGGATAAGATTAATGTTATATGGTAATTTTCCATCCCTTTAAATCAATAGCAGAATTCAACATTTTTCTATCCTACTTCTTCAAAGTTTAAGGAAAAAAAAAAAGCTTAAGGAAAAATTATAAACTGAAAATTAGTCCTTAAATAAACAAACTCTAAATTATAGCTCTAAAAATTCATTTGAAATTAGTACTGTCATACATTTCAATTAAACACTGTCAAGGAGGGGGGTATGGCTCACTTGTACTCACCTAATAGGTGCAAGGCCTTGGATTCAATTTCCACCATCACCAAAAAGTTTTTTAATTTAAAATAGACCCATATAAACTCAGGATTTTCTATACACTTCATCTCTAGAATGTATATTAATGTAAAGACTGACTACACTGGAAAAGGTATTAATTTTGGAATTCATATTTTATTTAAGTAAAATTGTTGAGTGCAAATCCCAGTCCCACTCATCCTACGACCTTAGGGAATTTATTTGTCTGAACTTCAGTTTCTAAATTTATTATTCCACTTATCTCATAGAGGTATTGCAAAAATAAATGAGTTAGGGGGCCGGAGGATTAGCTCAGTGGTTCCGGCGCCTGCCTCGCAAGTGCAAGGACCTGAGTTCGATCCCCAGTAACCATGTATAATGCTGGGCGTGCAGACACGCCCACCAACAATCAACACCGCGTACCACAATGCTGGACCTGGTGGCTCACGCCTGTCATCCCAGCACTCAGGAGGCAGAGACAGGAGGATTGCTGAGTTCGCGGCGGCTTGCCTGGCACCATAGTGAGCTCAGGGCCAGCCTGAACTACAAAGTGAGACCCTGTCTCCAAAAAGCAAAAAAAAATAAAAATAAAAATAAAAATAAAAATAAATGAGTTAATTCTCTATGTCCCTGTTTTATGTAATAGATGCCCAATAAATACTTATTTCCTGGTGTTCAAAGAGTAGTAAAATAAGAATATTCCTAAAGCAAATTCTATTAGGCATAGAAATAAATTCATTCTATTTATTTTGATATTACTATCAAGTGTTTATAACTGCAGAATTCAGACATTTAAGAATGTTTCTTAAAACATTCAAATATCCATGCTAATATTTCTTCTTAGCAAAAAGCACCTTTTTATTAACGTTTGATTTTTAGTTTAGCATGAGTTTTTTCTCACTCCAGGTAGTCTTTTCCCTCACCATTTATCAGTATAATTTGGATATCCATCCAAAAAGTGTTACCCCATCATAACATGAAAAGATCCTTCAAAACTAACTACTGCATTCAGGTTATTGGACCAAACCATTAATAATATTAGTTATTGAAGTTAGGTTTATTATTCTAATTAAAAAACATTTAATGAATATAAAAGCTTTACTCAATGTAAATATTACTGACACTCATTTACTTTGTCCTAATTAAAAACAAAGTATTGCATCTCTAATACTTTCCAAATATACAAACCAACTGAAAAAAATAACAAATTAAGAAAAAAGATAAGCATTAAATGAGCTAATTACTCATCCAAACTTTTTTAAGGGATAGTGTTAAAATAATCTGAACAAGGCAGAGACAGGAGGATTGCTGAGTTCAAGGCTTGCCTGGGCTACATAGTGAGCTCAGAGCCAGCCTGAACTACAAAGCGAGACCCTGTCTCAAAAAAAAAAAAAAAAAAAAAAATCTGAACAAAGTTAAAATGTCTGAATAAAATATTCTGAACAGTAATCATTATAAATTCTACAATTTGAGTTCACCCTTAGTCCAAACTTGTCCTAAATACTTATATTTCTAATCAGCTGAATCCTCACAACGCCAAACTGTTTACTTCACCACCTTTATAGTTTAGAAGAAAAAACTGAAGTTTAGAAGAGTAACTTGCAGAGTCTCCCACAAGAAAGCAGCGAAGTCAGAAATCTAAACTGCAATTATAGACAGTGCAATTCAACTGACATTATAGACAGAGGTAATTCAACCAAGAAGAAAAAGCATTCAGAAATTAAAAGACTATTACAAAAGTTTAAACACAAAGGAATAAATTATCAGAGCCCAAGACATGAGGTTACAAAAATTTAATTTCTCCTAACTCCCAAAATAATTAAATCACAAAGAATAAAACCTGTATATAAGCTCCCAATGAACACTCTTTATTCTGAGAAACTCTATCCTAGAAAGGTAAGCACACAAATGGTAACAATCTTAGGAATTATAAAAATCTAAACAAAATATCACATAAGAAAATGCACCATTACTTAAGGAAAATGATTAAACGTAAAATGAAAATGAAATGGCATAAAATACAGGGTAGAAGCAATTAAAGTAACACAAATTTCATAACAATCTTCTACATGCAAATTAACTGTCTTTGGTTCTAGTCCCTCATATTAAGACGTCAATATTTAATAATGTAACAAAATACATGTAACAGATCAGAAGTTATATAATGTACCATAGAGGTATGAAACACTACACCATCTGTGGTAACAAATATGAAATGCAGTTTAAAGCAAAACTGAAAGTTAAATTCCACATAATCTTATTAATTACTATTAATTACCATTAAGTTATTTTAAAAATAAATTTCATATTACATTTTTCATTTGGAAAAATAAATACTGTCACTTACTTACAAAGTAACAGGAATATTTTCCCACGATCTTTCTGCTTCAAGCTTATCTAATGAGCATGGACTGTCATCCTTTTTCATTGACTTTGGTAAATCTTCAGTACACTGCTCCAGATTCCTCTTGGCCTTCAGGATCAGTAATTCAATTTTGTCACCTAATTTTTAAAAGTTATTATTAATTCTTTTAGGAAAAACAGAAAGCACAACTTTCACAAAATCAGTAAGATCATTTGGAATATACACATTTGTAAGAGCAAGTGATGTCAAAATGTGACCCCCTCAAAAAAACGTGACTTTTCAAGCAAAGATAAAGAAGAAAACAGGCCGGGCGTGGTGGCTCACGCTTGTAATTCCAGCACTCGGGAGGCAGAGACAGGAGGATTGCTGAGTTCGAGGCTTGCCTGGGCTACATAGTGAGCTCAGGGCCAGCCTGAACTACAAAGTGAGACCTTGTCTCAAAAAAAAAAAAAAAGAAGAAGAAAACAGACATTAATGTAGTTATAAAATGCTATATAAATGAAGATCGTAAGAATTCTAAAAAGCTATATACTTTGGGCAAGGAATGTATCTCAGTGGTTCTACCACTTGCTTGGCAAGCACAAGGTCCTGAGTTTAATCCCGGGTTCCGCAAAAAGACCCACCAAAAAAAATGTTTTTTAAAAAAATTAAAGCTATAAACTTGTAGCAAAAATAAAACAAATGCTCAAACAGAGTAAGTCACATTTATAGCACTTCCTTTGGTTAGAAAAAAAACTGCAAACAAAATATTACCACAGAATGGCTTTTTGGAGTGTCCTGGAAGAAGTGGATTTTCACATTTACACTGGGTATATTCAGAAACACATTTGCATTCATTAACAAGTTGTTTATCATCACAAAAGGAATTTGAAAAATGTGAAGGTTCCAAAGAACATTCCAAACACTCCACTTTATTCAGAAGTCCAGTTCTTTGTGCCTGATAGTTATGTCTAGGGGAACAAAACTCTTCTTTAGGAACCTTTTGACTATTTGTATCAGGTAACAAGTCTTGACTGTGGAGCCAAAGTGGGTATTTAAAATCAGGAATACTAGTTATCCCTGAAACATTAAGATCAGATTTCTGGCTAGTAAACCATCTTGGATAATTCTTTTCAAGATTATCTTCTGAAGTGTCCTTGAAAGATTCTTTAGAAAAGGACAGAGATGAATCAAAAACACAATGATTAATCTTATTTGTAAGTTTTATGTTTTTTAGTCTACCACATCCTTTTCTATTTATATTTGTGTACACAACTGGAGTAACGAAGTTATCTGTGCCCATGGGAGTGAAAGCCTCTTGAAAACGTGGATTCTTTTCAATGTTCAATGAACCCAATCTTCTGATGCATTTCTTGCTCTTCTTTCTTGTTTGGTGACCTGATCCAACATAAGTGAGAGAAAACGATCCATCTGCTGGAAGTCTTAATAGATCATCAGTTGTTAGGCTAACAGAGTCTATGTCATTAACAGGCTCTCTTCTGTAGGATAGGAAATGTGAGTGTTCTTTGTGATCAAGATTTCCAAAGGCTGAAAAATAAAGCATAGTTCTGCTTACTTTCCTTTATTACAGATATCCAACAGTATAAGTTAAGAATCTGTGAATCTTTTTTGCTGCTTCTCTCTTATGCTCACTTAAGTTTTCTTTGTCTCACTAAAGTTCTGAAGGTTTAAAAAATACAGACTGATAAAATAGAAGAATGTCCTTTTTCAGGTCTTCAATATTTAATTTTTACATGTTCATCTCCAACCACCTGTATTGTCCCGTATTCTCTAATTCACCATTTCTTCAACAGTTTTCATCTGGACTTGCCTGATATGCTGGTACAATCATCTTAACACTGGCCATCAAAAAAAAAATATGCTATCAAACTGAATGGAAAAATAATTCACTGTCTCTCCTATTCACCCTACAACAGCATGGTTACAAACTGTGAAAAGCTGTGCTCATTTTTCTTCTGAAATGTATGTTCCACCACTGAATACAAACTACAAACAACTACACTTGCCAGACTCATTTTCATGGAGAACTTATCAAAGACAAGCTCTTAACAGGGCTGGAGATTTAGCTCAGTGGTTCTGGTGCCTGCCTCGCAAGCACACAATGTCCCAAATTCAATCCCTGATTACCACATACCATAATGCTGGGCATGCCCATAATCCCAACCATCATTACCACACATCACAATGCGGGGCATGGTGGTTTACACATATAATCCCAGCACTCAGGAGGCAGAGGCAAGAGGATTACTGTGAGTTCAAGGCTTGCCTGAGCTACATAGTGAGCTCGTGGCCAGCCTTAACTACAAAGCAAGACCCTGTCTAAAGAAATAAAAAAAATTTTTAAAAATCTCTTTGCATTTTGTGATTATTGGCCCACAGAGAATACAGATCAAAAAGACAAATATAAAATCCTATCTCATAAGTGAAACTAAGCAAATATAAACTCAGAAATGTTGAGGTTTAAGATCATTAAATTAATAAAAGCCAGAAACACTACATTAATATTTTTACCATGATTTTATAGTAAAATGACTTCAGAAGTTTAGAATTAACCACCTATTTGTTACATTCATTAATTTCCCCTCCAAGGTCAAAAGAGGACCTTAGCTGAAATTTCCTGGATGCTGGAGAACTATAAAATCATTTAGAAAACTACTCAGATATCAAAATCATAAGTTATTTTTATTTCAAAATAACCAAAAATGTCAAACTTTGTAAGGTTACAGCACATCTCTCAAATGCTTCAAATCACTGGACACAAAGAAAACAAAGAATAAAAGCATACCATGTCTTGGTTTAGAAATATAATTGGAGAAGTGTCGAATATTAGCAGCATCCTCATCAAAGTTAATTTTTCCAGTGCTTACACTGGGATACATCTGGCTTAGATCAAAATCATCAATGTAGGCCTGAAGAGCCTGAGAAGCAGAATGGTACAGTTTATCCTTATAGTGGAAAGAACCACCAGAGTTAGAGGAATTACTACTACTTAGGCTACAGCTTGCCAGGAGAGATGATATTGAAGATTCTCGAGAACAAATTCTGTGTTTTTTATTTGATTTTGCCATGGCTTCCTCAAAATTTTTTTTCATTTTCCTTAGAAAACAGCTGTAATATAAAAATAGGATAAAGTGCCAATTAAAAGGAATGATGTCTGTATATGCAAAGAATATTCATATTTGAACTTTTAAGGATTTTCATTAAGGAATAAAATCAAGTATCTAAAATAGGCTGTCCCGTTGGGCATTGTACGTTTTCCACTGTCTACTGTGAATTATGTCATCAATGATTTAGAAAACATTAAGCACCTACCATGTCCCTCACACAAGTAAAAATTACCTAAGAATATACAAGGAAAAACTAAGAAATACTCCCTTTTTTAAAAGTCCTACAATCTACTATTAAATCTTTTCTTCCTAATGGCAATATATTGTATGACACTACAATACCCAATATTTCTCTACACACATTATTTTTCAAATCATCAGTACCTACCACCATACAATGAAGATAAAATGGTGAATAAAATTTTTAAGATATCTAACAAAGCTTTAGAAATACGAAGGGGTAACTTCAAATTTTCAGACTAGAAACAAGAATGAACAACAACAAAAAAGAAACAAGAATGAACAATGGAGACTATTCGCTGCCACTATTGTAAGTGCCAACATGAAATTTTAGTTTTCCCACAAAAAGAATTGGAGAACAAATTAATTTATAATATGCATCTCTTTAGTCTTGGCTCAGAAGGGCCACTAATTATGCCCTTTTCATAAAATAACATCGTTAAGAATCACTTCTTGACCTTAACCACCTCCTCTATTCAGCTCCTCTCTCCTATAAAGGAAGTTTGGATAATTTACACATAGACAAGCTATTTATCTTGCTTTTTCCATTCTAAAATTTAGAGAACTCCCGTCAACGTCAATACATCAATAATAGGACCTATATTTCAAAGCAATAAATAACAGAATAGACAAGGTACTCAATGTATTCTATTAAATTCACTGAAAATGGAAGAATTTTCTGTGCTTAAAAGAATTGTCTAGCTCTTAACACTGCGATGCTATAGTCAGTCATATTTAATGCTAAACTATAATTTTGAAAATATTTAATTTACAACTCTTATTATTATCTTAGCAACTGCCAATTTTGACTTCGTGGAAATTTTTTTTAAAAGGTGGAATAATGTATCTTCTGTCACAGCCACAGAGCATGCCTTCCCAGATGTGACTGTGGTTACTGGAAAAAATAGCAAAAGGTAGTGACTATTTAATCCGTTTCACTTCCCTGAATGCTGTGATAATGAAATATCTCTAAAGACTACCTTAATTTTAAAAAGTCACTTTTGCCCTTTATCCCCCTCCTACTGAAGAACTGTAAATTCATTCAAGTAAATTTGCGTGAATAAGCTTAAGAACTAAAAAGTTTTCTCCTTATTTGACAAACAGGTTACGATTTTGGAAAACCTTAAAACAAGTGCAAAACTTTTAACGTTCTCAGTAAAGTGGTATTTTACTATTTTAATGCACAAGACTGACAAAAAGAAAACCCACAATATAACTTTTACTACCGATAGTTTTCAAAGGTATCCAAAAGTAGAATAGCTTAATAAACTCCTATGCTTCCAACTATTACCAACACACCTCAATTTATTCAGTCACTTCGACTACGAGATTATTTCGAACCCTTCTACTGTAAGTAAACCCCACACATCTTACCACTCCCTCCGCAAAAGCTTCAGTCCGAATCTACGAAAGCAAATCCATCAGGGCAAACAGAATGGCAAAGTCAAGGCAAGACGTTCCAAGGACCTTGATTCAAAAGCAAAACGTTAGACCCGGAGGGTTAGCTCAGTGGTTCCGGCGTCTGCCTCGCAAGCGCAAGGTCCTGAGTTCAATCCCTGGTAACCACA
This sequence comes from Thryonomys swinderianus, assembly GCA_004025085.1. Lineage (NCBI taxonomy): Eukaryota > Metazoa > Chordata > Mammalia > Rodentia > Thryonomyidae > Thryonomys > Thryonomys swinderianus. The sequence continues at coordinate 10,754 of PVIC010027734.1, forward strand.
TACAATGCTGGGCGTGGAGACT
>PVIC010027734.1:10875-23768 GCA_004025085.1 Thryonomys swinderianus
CGCGGCTTCCATAGCGTCCACGGCCCGCGCACCCCGCGCGTCCGCCGGCAGCAAGGCCCCCGCGGCGCCGCCGCCCCCCCCGCGGCCGCCCGCGCTCGGGAGCGCCCTGTCCCGGCGCCTCTCTTCGCTCCCGCCTTCAACTGGCAAAGGAGGGGACCTCGCCCTCGGTCTTGCCGGAGTCATCACGAACGCCCACAGAGGGACTCTACACGCACACTTCCACCACTCTCTCCCGGAAGCCCGGGTGTGCCACGGAGCGGTCGACGCTCCGCAGCACCCGCGCCCCGCACACGGCCGCCTCAGCCGCCTCTGCCAATGCCGAAATCGACGCCCGCGCTCGCGTTCAAACTGACCCAACATGGCGCCGGCCCGAGCGCGCGTGCGCGGTGCTCTGCGCGAGGGCCGAGGGCTGAGGGGCGAGGGCCGGGGTGGGGCGTGAGGGCGCCGGCGAGGCGTTGGGTCCTGGACCCCGCTGGGAGGTGCGGCTTCTGCGGCGTCGTCTTCAGGGGTTGCGAAGGAGGGATTCTGAGCTGGCTGCCCCCGCGGCCGGTCGCGACTGTTCTCGGCCCCTGGGCTCCTCGGCCCCGGGGGTGACGGGGGTCCCAGGCAGGAAGGAGGTGCGGGGGCGCGTAGGGCGGCCTCCCAGCCCCGGGCCCTTCACAAGAGCTCGGCCTCCCGGCGGCTCTCCTCTCAGAGCATCCCGGTCCGAGCCGGCCGAGGAAACACCTCAGCCCGAGGGCGGCAGCCCCTTCCTCTTCCTGGGGCAGCCTGGGCTCTCTCTCCAGGGCTTTCTTCCAGCGAGCTCTTCAAGTACAAAAGCAGATGCCGGATGGGGAAGGGAGTTCCTCCGGGTCTGGACACAATAAGCACCTCCTTAGCGATTCTGATGCCCAGAGAAGAAAGACTGTCCCATAACACGGATTAGTACCCCAGTTAGGCCCCCAGAGAAAGAGATGGTAGGAACAGAGGTAAAGGCCCACTAACCACATGTGTAAATTTGTCTACAAGCTGAGACTATGAGGTGCAAAGAATCTAGTTTCAATCTATTGGTAGATCCAAAAAAATCTCATCTCAGTTTTGGTTAATGTTTACTTTCTCCTGACCTGATAGGTGAAGGTATCCTGGACCAGTACTCCATCAGAGCATGATCCAGTTCATCTGACATTACATCACTAGGTAATAGAACTGTACGCTTTTATTTGTTCTTTTTTTTTCTACTCCCTGTAGCCTACAGTTACCTTCCAATTTCTCTTAGCAAATTTAAAAGTTCAGAAAGTGCCGGGCATGGTGGCTCACACCTGTAATCCCAGCACTCTGGTGGCAGAGGCAGGAGGATTTCTGTGAATTCAAGGCTTACCTTGGCTACATAGTGAGTTCAGGGCCAGCATGAACTACAAAGCAAGACCTTGTCTCAAAAAAAGTTCAGAAAGCATGAAATTTAATTCAAGTGATTCAGTTAAATACATCCATTGTGTCAGTGTTAGGGACTGTGTCAGTGTCAGTGTCAGGAGTTTACAACTAGTAATATGTCTGATCTGTAAAATTTCTAGATCAACTGAGATCTGTTAAATAGCTGATAGGAAAAAAGAAACCATTTTATGTATTAGAACAAGTTCACTGCAGGGGTCAGATGAGGTTCTTAATGGCATCAGCATAAAAAGTTAAATTTTTTAACCCACATTCGATGTAAATACTTTTTAAAATGTCCTCAAACATTCTTCATACACTGCATCTTTAAAGTTTCTCACTGCCTTTTCCTCCATCTTTGTGCATATAGCAAATGTTTCCTAATAACGACAAAGTGTGAGGCACAGTAAGAAGATATAAAGAAATTTATCAAATATTTTGACCCAATTCATGGATCAAAGTAATTCTACTTCTTTGTTCCCTTACAGGTTAACACATATGGAGATTTCCACGGGAATTTAGAGTTCCAAAGGTTACTAAAATTCTGGACTAGATTTATTAGGAAAGGTAAAGACACCAGGACTGAACCAGTAAAAAGAAGGTTATAATGGTTTACTAAAGATTTTCTACTATAAAAAAAAATTATATAGTGTTTTACTTGGCCGAAGGGAGAAAAAAATTATGATCTAACCAAAGAGTTGAAATGACACTTAAAAGTTTTGATCATTAAACTTTAAGGTTTATTGGAGTGCTTAAGAAAACATCTCTTTAAACAGTTTTTTAATGATGATTTTAAGTGTACCCATTTTAAGAAAAAAAAAAAGCTAGCCTTTTAGATCACTTATAACAAGGCCCCTCACTGTTTCAAGCGTTTAATTCAGTCTTTATAGACTGCATGAGAAAAGCATTATTATTTCCATTCTATAAATGTGGAAATTGAAATTCAAAGGTGAAGCGACTTAACCAAAGTAATACAGCTGTGGTTGGTAGCAAAGTCAAAATTTAAATCCTGGTCTGTTTGCATGTTCTTTGCATTATACCTGTCAGCTTTGCCTAGCTGAAAACAGGCTGAGTAGCCAAAGGACTACAGCTTTCTGAACTCACAGCAGGAACAGCATTGTTCCCCACTATCTTTGGTCTACCTAGCACTGTATTTTTCAATTAGTCCCTTTGGGCCACTACCACAGATTACCGTAGACAAGGTGGTTTAGCAGTCTTATAAATAGTAAAAATGTCTAATTCACAGTTCCACAGGCTGGAATCAGTGTCCTCATAATTGGTTTCTGGTGAGGGCCCCTTCCAGAAGGCAACTGCCATCTTCTGACTGTCAGAAGATGCAACTGAGCTCTCTGAAGTCTCTTTAAAGACACTGGTATTCATATGGCCTCTGCCCTCGTGACCTAATCACCTCCCAACCCCCCCCCTTCCTGCTGTCTTATTGTCGATTAAGATTTCAACATGAGGGCCGGAGATTTAGCTCAGTGGTTCCGGGCACCTGCCTCGCAAGCGCAAGGTCCTGAGTTCGATACGGGTAACCACATAGAATGCTGCGCGTGGTGACTCATGCCCACCAGCAATCAATATCACATACCACAGTGCCGGGCGTGGTGGCTCACACCTGTCATCCCAGCACTCGGGAGGCAGAGGCAGGAGGGAAAAAAAAGATTTCAACATGAGAGTTTTAGGGGACAAAAACATTCAGTCTTGCAGTATGTATTTAACTTCAAGTAGGAGGTTAGTAAATGTGTTGAATTGCTTTAAACTTCCTTCTGAGATGGTGGCATTTAAGTAGAGATGCCAGTGAAACAGTCATGTGAACATATTAAGCAGGACTTTTCCAAGCAGAAGCAACAGCAAGAACAAAGACACTGAGGTAGCAAGTTGCTTTGTTATTTTTGAGCAGCCAGTTCAGTGTGATTGGAGCTGAGACAAGAAAGCATCTAATAGGAAATATGTTTGAAGAGGAAACCAGGGGTCAGAACATGGACTGTTGCTGTCACACACTTGGAAAGATTAATTTCAGAGAGCATCTTATGACAGATTACAGTGAAAGAAAGCACATAAATAATAATAATTATTATTATTTATTGCATGACTATTATGTGCTAGTTTCTGGGGTAAATTTTTTTTTTGAGACAGGGTCTCACTTTGTAGTTCAGGCTGGCCCTGAGCTCACTATGTAGCCCAGGCAAGCCTCGAACTCAGCAATCCTCCTGCCTCTGCCTTCCGAATGCTGAGATTACAGGCAAGAGCCACCACACCTGGCACTGTGGTATGTAGACATGATTGCTGGTGGGCGTGACTCACTATGCTCAGCATTGTATGTGATTACCAGGGGATTGAACTCAGGACCTTGTGCACTTGCCAGGCAGGCAGGCACCGGAACCACTGAGCTAAATCTCTGGCCCTGGGTAAAATATTTTAAGTGCCTTATCTCTACCCTCAGACTTGTTCTACAAAATATGTTACCTACCAAAAGTAAAGTGAGAAAACAAATAGTAAATGCTTCACATAGTAAGTGACAGAGACAGAATTTTTACCAGGTATCTTTGCATCCAAAACCTGGCTTTTTCTACTATCCCGGTTTTTCATTTGAAAGACTGTAAGGAAAAAGGTTTTGTGCATATAATAAACAAGTAATTATTACGTGTTCATAGGTGACACATGTAGAAATAATACTAAAAAGTAATGTGGCATTTTTAAAGTTTTTATATGAGTGGGGCATGGTAACACATGCCTGTAATTGTAGCTACTCAAGAGGTTGAGGCTGGAAGACTTGTTGACCCCACAAGTTCAAGAATAACCTGGCCCTGTCTCAAAAAAAAAAGTAGATTTTTTATGATCATATACTTACTGGTCATTTGTTTTTAAAACTTTACAGACAGATGGACTACAAAGCAATTGCCCAACAAACTGCCCAAGAAGTTTTTGGTTACAATCAAGATACATCTGGCTGGAAACTGATTAAAAATTCAGTAAGAAAACAATCATATTTCAAGAATTTATTTTTTAATGGGAATTCATTATAAAGACATTTCTTAAAAACATTTACCAACCAGAAAAAAGTATTTTTATTTTGTGTTTCCCTTTCACTTTTTTTACGTTTGACCATTTACTTGTGGATTTTTATTTCCCTTTGAGAAAAAGATCACTGTTTCCATCAAGCCTTCTAAAAGATTTGTCGGAAATCTGTGAGTACAATTTCTATTTGTAATTGTTTTAAATTCAGTGGTATCACTGTGTTGAGAATTTAGAGCTGCTTTATTAACTATGCAAATTATTGGATAGTAAATAGAAACTGGGCTGCAATACGCTGTTAATGAAATAAAGATTATGTACCATCTAATCATTGATTTTTAAACCTAATAGCAATCACACCTCCTCCCCAAGAAAAAAATCTCTTCTTGGCTGGCAGTACTGTTCAGTGGTAGAATATTTGCCTGCCAGGCTTGAGATCCGAGTTTGAGTCTCACAAAAACAAATATCCCTTCTAATGAATAATTCACTGAGACTGGAAATTTCCACTTCAAGAAATGTCTAGTTTATAAGTATATCACTGTCTTCTTGCTAAAAGTAGAACTGTATTTTACACCTTAAATATGTTCCTTTCCCTTAAATAAACACCAAAATGTAGAGATATTTTCCCTCACTTATTTTGCTGCTATATGCTTTCTCCATAAGCTGCTTTTAAGGATATTTTTCAAGATCTGACTAACTCAAGTACAAGTGCACTAAGACACGTTGTGCACTGATTTTTAAAAATTTACAGAGTTGTTTATTTCTTATGATATCATATCAGTACCACTGAATCAGACCCGATTTTACTCAGTTTCTTTTCTTTTAGAATCCACTCCTTTCAACTCCCTCATTTCGTGTTTCTTACATTTTTTAACTTGATTAAAATTTACCTATCAGGGCCAGAGATTTAGCTGAGTGTTTTCAGCACCAGCCTCATAAGTGCAAGGTCCTGAGTTCGATTCCCTGTAACCATATACAATGCTGGGCGTGGTGATTCACGCCCCCCAGCAGTCAATACCACATACTACATACCACAGTGCAGGGCGTGGTGGCTCACGCCTGTCATCCCAGCACTTGGGAGGCAGAGGCAGGAGGATTGCTGAATTCAAGCTTTGCCTGGGCTACATAGTGAGCTCAGGGCCAGCTGAACTACAAAGTGAGACCCTGTCTCAAAAGAAAAAAATTACCTATCATTTATAACAACCCCATTTTTACTCTTAGACAAAGTATATAATTTCTTCCCATTCATTTAAAAAAGTATCAGGAAAATAGTTCTTTTTTTATCTAAACACGAACTCTTCCAGTGGCATTTTAAAAATAAATTCAAAGTGCACAGCTATTGTCAAGCCCAGTCACAAGGGAAATAAATTCTTGCATTGTGTGGCTTTTTGGTACCTTACAGTTAAAATTGGTATAAATAACAGGTTGTGCATCAATGAAAACTTGGAAGTTATTCATTCATTCTACAGTCCTTGCTGTATATGCAAGGTACTTCCTGTACTTCCTAAAACCAGTCAAGGACTAACCTCCTTTAGGCTGTTTTAGTTTACAGAAACTTTTATTAGAAATAGTTTACTTGTATTTATGTGCAAAACTAAATAGAAAACTAGAACTTTTACTTTCACTTGAGTGAAATTTATATGTGTTATGTACCAGTTACTTATTTGTTCACAACAAATTGCCCCATAACTTACTTAAGATATTTATCTTATGGTTTCTGCTGATTTGAATCCTGATGCCGCTTAGATTAATCCCTCTGCATCCAGGAACTACAAGAGACTGTACCCATTATGTCAGCCAGGGGCTAGCACTCATATTGAAGTTCAGGGAAAGGAAACTTTCTTCTAACCTCACTCACAAGGCTGTTGGTAGGTTCATTTCCTCATGGGCTTGTGCGGAGGGCCTCAATTCACTGCCCATTTTGGCTCAAATCTTCTTCAGTACTTTGACCTGTGTGCCTCTCCACAGAACTATTAAAACATGGCAGTTTACTTACCTCAAAATGAAGGATTTAGGAGGAAGCAATAGATAGAAAGCAAACTAGATAGAACCCAAAGTTTCAATAACCTAGTTTCACAGGTGACATTCCATGACATTTGCAGTATTTGATTTATTGGAAGTCAATCACTGTATCCAGACCTGATTCAAAGGTGGGGAAGGAGGGAGGAAAATAGGAGGGAGCAAAGAAGAAAGAGAAAGCGAAGGAATTACACAGAATGTCAGGTTAGGTTTATTGGAGGCTGTTTACTACTTATATATGTTAGCACTGGCAGACTCTCTTTTAATTTTCTTTCATAACTAAGAGTGACTGAAAGTACTCTTAAAACTCATATCAAGTTGAACAGGCTGACCTGTACATTTGAAAGTGTACGTACTCTAGCCTAGAGTAAGAACAAAGTGAGATTATCATCAGATTGGGGAAAAGCCAGGGCAACTTAAATATTTCCAGTGCTTCGAAGCTTCATGGCTTTAAAGCACTGTAAATGATCAAAGCAAGAAACATATCTAGACGAACTTACCATGAGAAATTGAATACAAACATCATACATTTATGGGATATATAGTGTGGATTTACATTTGTAGGACATGTTGTACAGTATGTAAAGTTTAACCTTTTATATTTCTTCATGGGAGAAAAATTGGTTTGAGTGTCAACTTTTCAAAATCCCCATGCTATACTCTCTTCTTTGATATTCACAGGTTTAAAGGAGTTCTAACATAAAGAAAGGGGTATAACTCAAATTTTTCCTTTTTTAGAAAAGCAGTAATATGCTTATAAAACGTTGGCCTAGAGAATGAGGTACTGATCTCAAATTTGGGCTCTGAAAGAATCACCACCTAGGGCTGGAGATTTAGCTCAGTGATTCCAGTGCCTGCCTAGCAAGTGCAAAGTCCCTGGTTCGATCCCCAGTAACTGCATACAACAATACTGGACGTGGTGACTCATGCCCATGTAATCACTACCATATACCATAGTGCCAGTTGTGGTAGCTCACCCCTGAAATCCCAGCACTCAGAAGGCAGAGGCAGGAGGATTGCTGAGTTCAAGGCTTGCCTGGGCTGCATAGTGAGCTCAGAGCCAGCCTGAACTACAAAGCAAGACCCTGTCTCAAAAGAACAAAAAAAACATACACTTGGGCTTGAGGGTTAGCTCAGTGGTTCCAGCGCCTGCCTCGCAAGCACAAGGTCCTGAGTTCAATCCCCGGAAACCACATACAATGCTGGGCATGGAGACTCACGCCCACCAGCCATCAATACCACATACCACAGTGCCGGGCGTGGTGGCTCACGCCTGTAATCCCAGCACTGGGGAGGTAGAAACAGGAGAATTGCTGAGTTCAAGGCTTGCCTGGGCTACATAGTGAGCTCAGGGCCAGTCTGAACTACAAAGCGAGACCCTGTCTCAAAAAAAAAAAAAAAAAAAAACAGACAGACACTTTTCAGAGGAAGATGTAAAAGCAGCTAAGAAGTATATGAAGAAATGCTCAACATCACTGGCCATTCAAGAAATGCAGATGAAAACACTGTGATTTCATCTCACTCCACAGAGAATAGCTGCTATTTCAAAATTATCCAGCGACAAATGCTGGCAAGGTTGTAGAGAAAAAGGAACCCTTCTCCACTGTTGGTGGGAATGTAGACTGGTACAACCATTATGGAGATCAGGGTGGAGATCCCTCAGAAAACTAGGATTAGAGGTCCCATTTGACCCTGCTCTTCCCCTGCTAGGAATCTACACAAAAGAATTATAAGATTCATATCACAGCGATATATGTGCACCCATGTTTATAGCAGCTCAGTTTGTGATAGCTAAATCTTGGAAACAACCAAATACCCATCAACTCTCAGCTGGATAAAGAAGATATTTTTTTAAATAAAATGGAGTATTACTCTACCATAAAGAATGATGAGGTTGCCGGGCGTGGTGGCTCATGCCTGTAATCCCAGCACTCGGGAGGCAGAGGCAAGAGGATTGCTGAGTTCGAGGCTTGCCTGGGCTACATAGTGAGCTCAGAGCCAGCCTGAACTAAAAAAGCGAGACCCTGTCTCAAAAAAAAAAAAAATGATGAGGTTGAGTCATTTATACTCAAATGGATGTTCCTTAAGGACATATCATAAGTGAAATAAATAGGTTACAGATGTGTAAATATCAAATCTTTTCTCTGGTATGAGAAACGAAGTTGTAAATGTGTTCTAGAATGCATGATTGATATTGTGAAATAGTAAATATTCAAAGGGAAATGGGGTTTAGAGGTAACTAGTAAGGGGAAATTTAAAAATTGGTGGTAAAAAATGGAAACAAAGCTTGTGTAAATAGGACTGGGGTTGTAGGATGGGTAGGGGAAGGAGAAAAATGAGAATTGTTATGTCATATACTGGTACAAATTCTCAATGTGGAGTGTAATTGTGATTTGTATATGTACCAAGAAATTAAATTTTTAAAAAAATTTATAGAAAAATGAATTTTGAAGTAATTTTTGCAATGCAGTATTTAAATAAACTTTGCTATTTCTAGTTAAGCACTAGCACTGTAAATCAAATTGCTCATACAGACTGAACATCCATAATCTAAAACTGAAATCTCAAATGCTCAAACTTCTTGAGTATCAACATGACTCCATAAATAGATCATGAAAATTTACCTTTATGTATGATGGATATTGTGAAATAGAAAACATTCAAAGGGAAATGTGGTGGAGGGATAATGAGGGGTAAAGAAAAATGTGATGGTAATAAAGGGAAACAAAGCTTATGTACTTAGGGTGTGGGGGTTATGGGGGTCGGTAAGGGAATGGGAAAAAATGAGAATTAAATTATGTCATATACTGAAACAAATCCCCAATATTGAGTGTGATCATGATGTGTATACATACAATGTACCAATAAGGATAAAAAGAAACAAAAAATTATTTAAAATATAGTATAAAATTGCTTTTAGGGTATATGTACTAGGAATATATGAAACATAAAGGAATTCTATGTTTAGACCTGAGTTCCATGCCCTAGATAGATCATTATTAACATGCAGATACTCCAGAATCTCACCAGATCTGAAACATTTCTGGCCACCAGAATTTCAGAGTCCAGAGTGCTAATAATTACACTGTGCAACCACCAGGAACATTTCGGATAAAGGTACTCGATTTGTCTTCAAGATACTTTAGATATCTCAAATTCCCTTCAGTGTTATTTGCTAAATTAGCCTACCTTTAACTTTGCCAGTAGTGTATCTTCAGTTTAGACTAAACTTCAGTTTTGAATTTTTAAAATTTTGTACAGATATCGTGTTGAAGGAATAATTCCAGAATCATCGACTAAACTATCTGATTTCCTCTACCATCTTGAGAACAGGGTTGTCTGGGACAAATCATTGAAAGCATGCAATGTGATACACAAGATTGATTCGGTAACTTGTTAATGCTACACTTTTACAGAATTAATGGTTTTAGTTTTATATCTTAACGAGTAGTTATTAAAATTATGTATATAGATCACATTTTATAGATTCAAATTGAGTTGAAATTTTTATAAAAGCCTTAAAATTCCTTCTCTGAGTCAAGAGTTACTTCTAAATAACTTTGTAAATATGGCTCTTGCTGATGTGTACATTTTGATATGAAGGAATTGAACTTGTTGATTGACCTTCATTATATGGAAAAAAAAGAGAGGAAGGTAAATGGTAGAGAGAGTTGGCAGAATTTACTGATGCCAGAGGAAGGGATTAAAGTTGAATTCTAATCTGAATTGTGATGAAGAATCCACAAGTAAATTTAAAAAGAACTCAAATTGGAGCTGGAGATTTAGCTCAATGGTCCTTTACCTGCCTAGCAAGCACAGGGTACTTGGTTCTATCCCCAGAAATCACATACAACAATACCAGGCATGGGGCAATCAGTACCACATACCACAAATGCCGGGCTGTAATTCCAGCACTCAGGAGGCAGAAGCAGAAGGACTGATGAGTTTGAGGCTTGCCTGGGCTACATAGTGAGCTCAGGGCCAGCCTGAACTACAAAGTGAGATCCTGTCTTAAAACAAAACAAAAACAAAAAACAAAAACATGTCCATGTTGTTTTGAGCTTTGAATGTTCAGAAACATTGTTCATCACAAATAAAAATCCAAACATTGGAATATTTCATCTTTGTATGAATCAGCCCATAAAGATATTTGTTATTGATGCAAGTCAGCTGTTATGATGAAAATACTAGACTTGGCATCAAAAAACTTGGAAGATCAGAAGAGATTTGCCCATGGTTACTGCAATTAATGTATTATAGAATCAGGATTTGTACCTGGTTTCCTGATTCCAAATTCTATGCCCTTTCAGGTGATTATTCCACAGGATCTCTGAATAGCATCATACTATAAGAAAAATTCTTTTATTTTCCTATTAAATATCTACAGTATTCATCTCCATGAATGTGTCTTGCTTCTTATTCACCCCGTAAGTGAGAGCAAAATTTTTGTCTAGGTTTATGAGGGTGGCCAAACAAATAATACTGGACACAAGACAAATGAGATAATGATTTATTAATCATTAATCACAGAACTGGAGGATACACAGTGTCACATAGGGCAACATGAGACTATATTAAATAGTGGGAGCTGGCCTTTATAGTACCATGAGGGTAAAGTGATCCCTACTTCCTGCATTATTATTTAAATAATTCTGCAGGCCATCAGGGAAATGAAATCTGCTAAAGAGGGGTAAATCATAATCATTGCCAGTCCTTTTAATAAAAAGAGTTGTTTAGCTAGCAGATCTTATTTGTAAAAAAAAAAAAGAGAGAAACTTGCTGTTAATGACAATCAAGACCTACCAAGTTTTGCCAGATAAGAAGGTAGTGCATCACAATAGTCTTTAATTTTAGGCCTTACACAGGGCACTAAATTATGTATTTTTCATATTATGCTTCTTAGCTAGTGTAGAGTAATACAGATAGTACTGTACTGGAACCAGAAGACCTGTATTCTGTTTCTGCACATATCTCTAGTTATATATATGATTTAATTGCTGGCCTTCTATTTTTCTATTTAAAAACTGAAATCCTAGATGATTTTAAAATGGCTCTCTGAATGTGTACATCCATAATTGTAGCTCTAAGGCGTCTTTAACTTGCAAAGGCATATTTGGAGATAGTCTTAAAACTTCAAAGCCTTGCTTTTTCCAGCCCAATCTTATATAATTAAATTCTTTGGGAAACAATATAAATGATAAATATTAGATAATTCTTGTAATCTTTATATTTGATTTGTTACAGAGCACACTTATATGTCATACAGTTACACAAAGTTTTGTCATGGGCTCAATTTCCCCTCGAGACTTTATCGACTTAGTGTCCATCAAGTACTACAAAGGGAATGTGGCCATTATCAGTTGTAAGTTGAAATATTTTACTTATATTTTGAATCACTGAGTCATTAATATTTCCCTTTAATTCATTCTGAAACTCTTTCCAAATATTTTCTTTTTTCTTGATTCAGAACCCACAAATACATCTACCATATTATAATAGCAGCTATTGTACTAAGTTTAGAAGGTATCACTTATATAGGAGTCAATGATTATGCCATCTCCTGGATTTTTACATCATAAACACTGTATGATTCAATATAAGTATAGGACTGTTTGCTAAAACTTCAAGGCACACATTTTTTGAATTCTAAGAAGAAAATTAATTTTGGATATGTAATTTTATACTTGAATTATTTAAAATGAACATATATAATAACTGATAAAACTATTGAAAAATGTCAGCTAGGTAGGGCTTTTTCATAAACAGCTTTTATTTCTTTTAGGAACTAGAAGATTTGATATATCCTTAACACTTCATCTGATAATGTGTCATTCTTTAAAATATAAATGTGAAACCATTTCCTTATTTGAATTATTCACCTAAGTGTTTCATATGATAAGTCTTTGGACTCTGACAATATAAGGTAACTCATGACAAAGGAACTTAATAGAGGAGTAACAGAATCCCTGGTTTTCTCTATAATTTTAATTGTATTGTCCCTATCTGACTAGCTTCCTCTACTGTAAACTACTTGGGGATAGAAGCAGTTACGTTTTATGACTACTTCCAGCGAAGTTTCAGTTAGTCAGATGACTGTACGCTGTTTCACAGCCCAGACTGAGTCACCACGGTCATCCGAGCTCAGTTCACTCTGACCCATAGCACAGCACAAAGGCCTGATAGTCAAAACATTCCTTTCTTTTTCTCATCTGAAGTGACAGCACACAAATTATGTTCACTGCCTACTCTACAAAATACGGTCTTTTCTGAATCATGATCTGCTCCTATCCATACTTTGAAAACATACTATTACTGTCCTGTTAGTGGTCAGAGGAAAGCTTAAAAAAAAAAAAAGAGGGACAGAGGTTAAAACCAACATGTACGGGTAATGATTTGGTACACTGATCACTATCGAATTTGCTTAAGAAATTTCTATTGAACAAATTTTG
>PVIC010027735.1:0-23674 GCA_004025085.1 Thryonomys swinderianus
TTAACCTTACTGTTTGGTCCATGTGTTCTTAATTGCCTTCTTACTTTTGTCTCCTCCAGACTCAAGGCAGTACACCTACCTAAGATGACAACATGTGGAGTCTATCAAGGGCCTTTAGATAGACCCTCTGCAGAGTGACCCTGACTGCTGCTACAACTATGCCCCTGTCCAGCTTAAAGAAGTTAGATCAGTCTTCACCCATTTGCCTCTCACAGCAGTTCGGGTACCTCTTCAGAGGAGGGAATATTATAGGTAGAAAAGCCAGCTAGACACATGTAGGCAGATAGATAAGACGGCCCTTAAAAAGAAAACCAACTTGGAGGTTACTGCTGCCAGAGAAAAGCTACCCCACCCATATAAGATAAATAGCTCATTGAAATTTCAAACAGGCAGCCATCAGATATTCTAAAGAAGGCTCCAACCTCCTGGGGTGAAGGACTGACACTTTAACCCACCTCCCTGGAAAAGAGTTAGAGTCAAAAATTCCTGTCTGATTGTTAATCCCCCACTGTACTCTTTGATTAATTGTAACTCGTCCACTTTTTTGAATCTTATTGGTAGCCCCCTATTTCAGACCCACCTCAGCTTGTGGCTTTACTCCATAAAAGCCCTCTAAAAAGTGAGGTAGGGGGGTTACCCACTTTCCGGGTCCCCCTTCTGTCTCTCTTAAAGCAGAAGCTTTCTCTCTCAATAAAATTTTCCTACTCAAACCTCCATCGTTCCTAAAATTCATTCTTCGATTTTTAGAGAACACGAACTCGCATTTCAGGTGGGGAGTTAGGCCTTAACTCCCCTGCGTCACTATTCTGTATCAAAGGGAGTTGGGGATCTGTGGGGAAATGGCTTGTTCGAGGGCTGGGCTCCTGGGCCTGGGCTACCTTATTGTGCCAGAAAATAAGAATGCCATAAATGAGGAATATAAAAAATTGAAGTGTTTCTCACTGGTAAAATTTGTGGTAATATGAGCATCAATTGAGAGCTATGCTAGATTAAAAAAGAATCCCTAGCCTCATACTGACAATAAATAGAAAATAAATCAATAAATAAATTGGAAGAGGAAAGCTCATCCACAGAGTAGAATGATGACTAATCAATGCAGTAGCACTGAAGGAATTCGAAAAAAAATCTAAAAGCCATTGTAGTAAAAATAGATTCAAGCAAGAGTCATTATGCATGCTCCACAGGGGAAGGAGTGTTTGGCAAGAAACAGGTAGCCTAAGGATGTTTCCCTATAAGTTATGTCTTTGGAGAAATTGTTGACACAATTTCTATAGTGAACTTCACTAGGTAGGAGCCAATAGCCAAGTTCAGATACTGGCCAAGTCAGTATTAAGATGTCTTAAAGCATTTCAGTGTAGGCTGGAAGCATGAACATGTGGGCAGAAGAAGAGGCAGAAGACGATGATGTGGAGAGGAGAAATGGGGAACACTGCCTACTCCAAGAGCTCTACTTCTAAATCTCAGAGAGGAGGGAACTGGTCACTGACCAGATGTCCCTTCTGCAATCTGCAGCACCCATCATCCACCAGCTTCTTCAGAGTGGACCCCAGGAACAAAGAGCTGGGGATCACCTTCAGCTATGGGCCAAGTTTTGCTTCCTCTGCCTAACTTGCCTCCTCCTCTTCCCTGTCACAGGCACATTCCCTGATTTTTAATCAATTTGCACCCAAAATACCATCTCAGCTCTGCTTCCTGAGAACCCAGCCTACAAGACTCCCTCCAAAGCTGTTGATTTCCCCACTCGATGGAGAAGGAAAATAAGGACAGCTACATTTACAAAAGTACATTGTTTCAAAGGAAAGCAACAGATGAACACAGGGTGTTCCAGCTAATGAAGATCTTGCTTTAGAAATGTCACCCCTCTGGACTTCAGGGTAAATTTTCTGAGATGAACTATCTTCAGAGAAACAAGTTGGACTCTGTGTTAGATTTCAGTGGCTGCCGTAATAAAATATCACAACTTGGGAGCTTAGCACAACAAACAAACTTTCTTCTCCCGAAGTTCTGCATGTTGGAAGTGGAAGATGGTGGTACTACAGGGCCAGGCTCAGCCCTGGATTAGCGGCTGTGGAAGTCCTTGGTGTTCCTGAAGAAGCAGCTTCTGGTCCTCAGGTTCTGCTTGCATTGCCACATGGCCATCTTCTCTCTACATTTGTCTCTATACAGCCTCCTCCTCTGTCTCAGTGTTTTTTCATCTTATAAACACATCATTATATTGAACAAAGAGCCCACTCCAGCATGACCTTGTCTTAAATTGTATCTTTTATCTGTGAAGATCCTATTTCTAAATGAGGTCCTATTCCTGAGTACTAACAGGATATCAATATACTTTTTAGGGGACACGGTTCCAGCCACAAGATTCCTTCCTAGATGGCCCCAGTGAAGCCTAAGGCAGCCTTAACTTTAACACTGATCTATAGCTGCAGGGGCCAGTGAATAGCATGATCCCTGTGGTCCCCACCCAGCTTCTTTGACTTCTGGTAACTGGACTCCAAAAGTTGTAGATGGAGGTGCTTTAGAGAAGAGCGGCAAGAACAGTGAGGAAAGTTGGGATGTGACAGCCAGTGGAAGGTCCTGTGACCATGGAGAGGAAAGGGATGTTCTGCAGGAGAGAGAGTAGGGTTGTCATGGTGAAACAAAACAACTCAGTGCTATAGCCACGTGTCACAACTCGGTCATGCCCAAGTGCCACAGCGCTGAGGCACAGCTCAGTGTTAACAGCTCTGGGTCTCAGCTATCGGCTATCACAAGTTAAAGAGTGGAGAATCCTTTGATCACACTGTAGGAGGTGAAGAAAAACATTCAAGCTCAGGAAGTCTGAGCGCTTAACTAGAAAGAGAGCTTCTTTATATAGAGGCCGACTAGGGTAGGCAAGCAGAGGGGCGGAGCTAGCAGACCATTCCTGAAAGACATAGCTGGTGACCATGCTCACTGAAGCAGAGGGGGGTGGAGCTAACAATATTCCTGAAAGCCACAGCTGGTGAGCATGCTCACTGAAGCGGAGGGGCAGAGTAACAGAATATTTCTGAAAGTCGTAGCTGGTGAGCAGGCTCACTGAAGCAGAGGGGCGGCGGAGTTACAGAACGCTCCTGAGAGGTCACAAATTCAGTTATAAAACATTTTGATACATTGGATGGGAGCACACAAACTGTTAATTTCTGGAATAAAACTTCTGTGGAAAACAAAACAAAAAGAGTCAAGGAAACGGCCTCTCTTACTGTGTAGTTTTGGTCTATGGGAACAATGGATAGCTTAATAATGAGTCCCGGCCTCCTGCACACAGAATCCTGCCATAAATTGGACAAGGGCCAGCAGTAAGGGGGCTTTCTCACTCACACTTTCACCTGCGGAGACATTACATCAGGAGTCCTTAAGAAGGTTCAACTTACCATTTTTCTTATTCTTACTGGTACTAGGGATTGAACTCAGGGTGTCTGTCCTGCGCCCCAAACCCAGTTCCTTTTTTAAATTATTTATTTGGGGATAGTGTCTTACTTTTGTGTTGCTGAGACAAAATAACCTGACACCCACAAGCTAATGGAGGAAGAGCTTATTTTAGCTCACAGTTTGTTAAGGTTTCTATCCATAGCTGGTTCCAAGACACCGGAGCCTAGGCAAAGGGGCATCACTGAGAAGCAGTTCCTGGTGTAACCAGTAGGAGGCAGCAAGGTTTCCTTCTTTTCCTTATTCTATCCAGACTATAAGGCTATTGGTTGGTGCTAGATGTAAGACACAGCAGATGGATCTTGTTAAGTCCCTAAATTCCCAACTTGAGCTTCAACTTGTCATTTTTCTGCCGCAGACTCCCAGAATGCTGGGCCTGCAGGTGTGTGCCACTATGCCTGGCAACTTGTGGTTTTTGTGTTTAGGATGATGTGAAATTGTAGTTTGGATTTTGAATTTGGATCTATTCCTGGGCTAATTATGTATGATTCTCTCTCAAGATGCTGGACAATGACAATGAGTCATAGCTCCCAGATGGTCCCAGATCACAAGAAGAAATATGGAGACCACACTGTGGTGTTGATGTGCTGTAGTGTTCTTTATATTAAGGGGATCAAATGCATTTTTGACTGCTGGTATTATCAAGTTATAATGGATTTATCCAGGGACATAAAGGCGTTGTAAGTGGAGAAGCATGTGCATATGATAAAATGAGTAATCAGTACAAGATTTTGAAGCAGACCATTGTCACATAGCTGGGGTATATTGAAGCTAGCAAAAATCAGCTTCTGATAAAAGTGCCAGGCTATAAAAGCAATTAACAAAGGTGTCCTCAGTAGCACAGAGATGCTGATTTCTGCCTCATCCATGACATTTTTTTTTTTTTTGAGACAGGGTCTCACTTTGTAGTTCAGGCTGGCCCTGAGCTCACTATGGTGCCCAGGCAAGCCGCAGCGAACTCAGCAATCCTCCTGTCCCTGCCTCCCGAGTGCTGGGATGACAGGCGTGAGCCACCACGTCTGGCATTGTGGTATGCAGTGTTGATTGTTGGTGGGCGTGTCTCCATGCCCAGCATTATATGTGGTTACCGGGGATCGAACTCAGGACCTTGTGCTTGTGAGGCAGGCACCGGAACCACTGAGCTAACCCTCTGGCCCATCTATGACATTTTTAAAGCTTATTTGTAAATGAAAAATAGTACACAATATTTGTAGGAACTTGTCTCCAGTTTTCAGAAATAATTGTGGTTAATTAGAATTTCTATTTTATTTCATTCTCTTATAATCTAGTAAGTGATGTTCAAGTAATTTGGTGGGAGGCAGAGAAGTTGTTTTGAATCTCTTTTGCATAAAAGTGTCAAGCACAGTGCTATAATACATTAAAGTTATTAGATAATTAACAAGGTGTCACTGTTTAGTGGCCAATGATTCTGTGTAAAACAAAGTTCTTGCCTTCTAGTTAGCATTTTGGGATATAGTAGTGGTGCATTATTAACACAGGTAGGAAATTGGTTCTTTTAGACTTGGTTAAGTTAGGAGAGAGAAAGTCATCATGTAAGAAAAATTTAGTAAAAGTACATGAAACCACATTGTAGATTGTTGGCTGAAGATTTGACTTGGAGTCAGTGCTTGATTTCACCTGGTATGTGTAAGATCACCAGAAATTTTACTACCATTAGTGGAGAGAAAAAAAATTTAATTTGAGTTTTCACATAAACAGGTAAGTAGAAGTCATCAAAATTTGATTAGTCAAAATTCCATTTATGTGCAGCCAGATATTTAAACAGAATATCTCCTTGACTGTGTACTGAATGACATAAGGAACTCGGCTAGAAAGCAGTTGTAACTAATTAGAATATGCTTTAATATATAAATCTCAGTATTTATGGTGCTGTATTATAACCTTTATAAGCTTTACCAAAGATCTAGATATATTAAAATAGGTCCAGGCATTTCTTTCCCTAAGGGTCTGAGAGGGACCGATAGAGGATAAAGATAGGAGAAGCTGAACATCTGCACCATTAAAAGAAGATAACAGTAATAATTTGGAGCCAATTCCAGCCACTATCAAAACCTGTCATAATTCACATTTTGACTCATCAACCAATTTAAAATACAATTTGGAAAGCAGAAAGATGAATCAGAAGTAAAAATGGATATAGCAATTCTCCCTTGCACAGATGAAGATCTGAGATTGGAGTCGTAATGCCTTTGATGATCCCTACTTGAACTGTATTATTATTTGCTCTCTAGGCTCATCCTGGAGATCAGAGAGAATTTTGATTATCAGTAAGTTAGATGGATTAGATGGGTCACAAATTTCCTTGACTGACTGACTGAGGAGAGAAATAGCAGAGACAGATGAGCTACAGCAATTGGGAAATGGCAGATGTGCCCAGTAATGTTGGGGAGGGGAGTGGTCACAAAGCACAATCCTACCTCTTTGGAGTTGGGTGAAAACCACTGAGATCCTCTTGTGCTCCGCCTCATGCTGGGGTTCTGTGGCAACCAGCACTACACAGCCGCAGACACACACACATTACATATATATATATATATATATATATATATATATATGTATGTATATGTATATGTATGTATATGTATATGTGTATGTATATGTATATGTATATGTATTTTTTTTTTTTTTGAGACAGGGTTTCGCTTTGTAGTTCAGGCTGGCCCTGAGTTCACTATGTAGCCCAGGTAAGCCACCGCAAACTCAGCTATCCTCCTGCCTCTGCCTCCTGAGTGCTGGGATTACAGGCGTGAGCCACCACGCCCGGCACTGTGGTATGTGGTATTGATTGCTGGTGGGCATGAGTCTCCATGCCCAGCATTGTATGTGGTTACCGGGGATCGAACTCAGGATCTTGCGCTTGCGAGGCAGGTGCCAGAACCACTGAGCTAAATCTCCAGCCCCACACACATTATATTAATATACTTAGGTCCTACCTAAGATTTTGTGTGAAAAAAGGATTCTACTACACAGGATAAAAATGTTTAAAAACAATGTGATTGCTCCCACCCCAATTCCCTCATTTTCACCCCAACAGTTTTACTGTAGAATTACGGGAAGAGACAAGGATCTGACAAATAAGCTACTTTGGCACATATTTCAGAGATCTCATCTACCTGCTTTATTATGTTTGGCAAGTGATGTTCACCTGCTTTGCTACCATGTCTACAGCTCCAGCAGGCCGGGCTTTGGTTTTTAAAGAGCTATGGGGTAAGTATTTATGAGTCCTAGCTTATGCCAGTCATGATGGGTACTCACAAGATGGTCTCACACCTGCATGCATTTCCAACAAATATGTGCAGAACATCTATGAAGTATCAGGTTAGTCAGTATTCCAGAGTGGCTAGAAGGAGCCACCTGGCAGCCTGAAGATGGGCAGCCTGAGATTCCAACCCCTTAGATGGAATGAAATGATTTACTAGTGGTTGGTACCTAACAATTTTTATTACACTTGGCCTGCCTTCCTAATAACTGAATTATCAAGAAATGACCAAACTCCCCTTTTCACCCACATTCTACTAGATGTGGGCATCTAAATAATAAGAAAAGCTAATCATATCCAGTTTCATTTCAAGAGATATTTATTGAGTTCTGTAAATGTAGGGGAGGGGATCACTGCAAGATGTTGAGGAGGGGAGAGCCAGGCCTGCTGGGAACTGATGGCTTGGGTGCTGTGGAAGCAGAGGAAAAGTAAATCTCCTTCTCGGAGTGCCTGTTACCTGCTTACTGCAGAGGGTCTGGAGCCAGTCCAGAGTCAAGGCAAAGAGGACTCTGGAGCTCCTGTCATGGGTGATCATGGACGGATAAGTTCCAGAACATTCTGGTACATTCTAGCATCTCAAGGCCTGTATCCTTAAGGTCAACAGTCCAAGGCATAGCCGAGATCCTTAAGTCCCCAACTGGAGGGTATTAACCCAAATTCCTGGTTTCTAAGTGGTCTTTTGATCAAGGGAAAGGGTTTTTCCTGGCTTCTGTTTATGAGACTTCTTTTTACTGGGGGGCCTGGGAAGTGGATGACTGACTTATTCTGGTTTGTCCAGGACTTCCTAATTTTACCGCTGTAAGTCTTATGTCATGAACATCCCCCATTTCTAGTTGAATGGGGGAAGAGTCATCCTAGGAAATAAGAACCGGACAAATAAGACTAAGTTGCCAATTACAGGCTGCTTTGTGACCAGCTATTACTGAAGTCAGTGCCTCAAACAGCTATGACTTTGTTGGCTCCCACGTGGCGCTCTGGGTTGAGATCAGCTGGGTGGTTCTTCTGGTCCTGTGGATGGGTGTTTGTGTGGCTACATTCAGCCAGGGCACAGGTGAGAGACTGTGACATCTGGGCTTCTGATCCTCTCCACGTAACCTCAGGGCTTCTTTCTATGTGGCCTATTGCTTTTGTTTTGTTTCTCTCTTAACAGAAAGGTAGCTAGATTTTCTATGTATGACACAAGGGTCCTCAGAATGCAAATGCGGCCTGACTTCTTAAGGCTGAGGCCCGGAGCGGGCACCTGTCCTCCTGCCACATTCTACCGGCCACAATATCATTCTAGAATCAAGATGGCGCCACACAGTCCACAGGAGTGATACTAGGGTGGGGGCTGCCAAGGTAACGCTGGGCCTCAGAGGGGCAGAGGAATATCCCCTGAGCTTCTAGACTCAGGGCTAGATCTTCCTCTAACCCATTTCCTGCCTGTCCCTCACACGGACAGGTTAACTCAATATGAACAGTTTGTCCTCAGAGCCTCTGAGATCACTGTCCCTGGTTTGTGCCTGTCCCTGGTGCTTCTGCCAGCCACACGTAGGCCTGCAAGCAGCTGGAGAGGATCTTGGGCTGGCCTGAGGCTGTCAGGACTTGTGGGTTTTGTCCTGAGGGGACAGCTGGGCCTGGGGTGCTCACTGCCTGCGTTTGCGCGGTGCTGGGAGTACAGAGGGGCCCAGGCCAAGGCGCAGCGCCTGCTGTGAGAGCAGCCCCTTCCCTGGCCCAGGTCTTTTAAATGTAAGCAGCAGGCACCAAGGGACGCCCTTCTGTGCTGCAGGTCCCGGACCTCGCAGTGAAGAGTTAGCAAGAGAGGGGCTGCTGCTGCCTGGGCTGGCTGGGCCCTGGGGCTGCTGGGTGGCTTCTTTCTCCTCCTTATCTACACTTTCTGGATTCACTCATTCATTCAGTAACAGGGACTGAACCCAGGACCTTCGCACTGAGCCTCATCCCCAGCTCTTCCAATTTTTAAATTTGAGACCAGGTCTCTCCAAGTCACCAAACTGCCCAGGCTGGCCTAGAATTCGAGGTCCTCTCGCCTCAGCCTCCCAGAGAGCGGGACTCACAGGCCCGCACCATCGCGCCGGGCACTCCCGTTTCTTGTCCCCGCCCAGGGCGTCCCCGCCTCCGCTCTGTCGCTTTAAGCCGCCCCTCCCGCCGGCTCCTCCTCCACCGCCTCCTCCACCGCCGCCGGCCCCGCCGCGCGCTCCGCCGCTCCGCGCTCCGACCGCAGCCATGGCCGACATCAAGACCGGCATCTTCGCCAAGAACGTGCAGAAGCGACTCAACCGCGCGCAGGAGAAGGTCAGCGGCGGGCCGGGCCGGAGCGGGGCGCGGGGACCGGGGCTCGGGGACGCCTGTCCGCGGCCACTGCGGCAGGGGAGACGCGCGGCTGGCCGGGCAGGTGGCGGCGGCGCCCGGAGCCCGCATTTTCCCGCCCGCACCCCCGACCCTCCCCCACCGCAGCTCCGCGGCCTGTCTCCCGCCTGCACCGCGTCTCGCCGCCTGCCCTTGCCACCCGCATCTCCCCGGCCTCTCCCGGCTCCTCCACCTCGCCGCGCCTGCATCCTCCTGCCTCAGCATCCCCCCGGCGGCTCTGAGGGGTCTGGGCCGTACTTCCGGGCGGGAGGTTGCGCCGCCTTCTCCCCGAGGGGGTTCGTGCAGCTGCTGGGGTGAGGTGGGAAGGATTCGACGGGAAAGTCAGCCCCCAAATTTCAGTTTGCACCGATAGAACCGCATCGCAAACAGCCAGCAGCTTTACACCGCGCTGCCCTGGGAACCCTGGAGTCCAAACAGAATAATGCACGTTTTTTTTCCCCTATGTATTTATGTCCCTTTTGATGTCAGTTTCCCAGTGTCCTTCTCTGAAAGGTTTAAAAAAAAAAAAGATGACCTGAACCTACCAGTTCTCTGCGGATCTCTGCGCAAAAGGCTTGCATTGCATTGCCCCAAAAAAGTGCATGGGTTGGGACGAGTGTTATTTGCAAGCCCCTTAGTAACGTGGCTGTGCTGATTGATGATTGAGTTTCCTCCCTCAGGGATGTGCTAGTGAAAAGCTGGGTCCCCAGCCGGTGCGGGCGCCGGGCTGGGCTGGCTTCCCCCGGTTCTTGGTGTGTGTGACAACTTGAAGGTCTTCATTTGTGTCCCAAGCAAAGGACGTTGCGTTGTAGCTTGAAAAAGCTCGCTGCGGGCCGAGCCCCGGCTTCCACTGTTGAATTGTGTTCGCTTTCGGGTGCTGGTACTTTCTGCCCTCAATATCTAGGGGATGTTTGATGTTTCCTGACATATTTGCAGTGTCGCTTACAATGACAGTAGACTGGGGTCCTTTCCCCTTTGGACCCCGCTCAGGCTTGCCTCGGGTTCCAGCCGCCCCAGGCACATATCAGAAGGGACACTGATCCCTTTCCAGTCCCCGGGGCCAGGGCCTTGGTGCTGCTGCAAGTCCTGCTCTCCCTGTACACTTGAACACAACAACGCAGTAAGAGGATTGTATTTCTTTTAATATCTCCCAAGCTCATCCTGAACTCTGAGATCCTCCTCCTGCCGCTCCCTTAGCTGGCCGCTGACGCATGAGGCTTCCTGTCCCTTTCTGGCGCTGGCAGCTTGTCCGGAAAGTGAGCAGGGCTCTGTGCTGGTGCTGGGACTGAGGCAGGGTCTCTGCCATGATTCCCCACCAGCCCTCACCCCCTCGTAGTGATCCACCCGGATTAATTCCTGGAATCTTTGTTCTGAAGCTTGCTGCTGAATCCACTCGCCATCTGTAAAGGAACTCAGTGTGATGGTCTGCCTTTGCACGTAGTAAATTGTGTGTTAATCTAGGTCACCAGCTGTTAAACATGCCCGAAATAAACGAAAAGGAAATGTCATTTCTCAGACAGGGCAGTCAAGCCTGTGTGAAGAGCTGCAGACTTGATGCCTGCGTGGTGGTTCAGGTGCGGGTGTTGGCTGGGCAGTCAGGTTGGTGCCTGTTCTCTTAGGAGGGCGGGTCTCAGAGCCGTCCTCCTCCGGGCGGTTGGGTGTCCCATCTGCTTCCCCAGGCAGGGCTGATGCACAGGCCTGTTGTGCCTAGGACCTGGGTTATGGAGGATGCAAGCCCAGTGTGGTGTTCCTGGGGCCTCATCATACTGCTTCTGATACCCCTGTTTCTGCGTCTGCAGCCTCTTCTGTTCTCCCTGGCTTCCTGTCCATCTCTCTTTCCTAACTTACCCCTCTACTCCCTTAGCGGCTTCCACGGTACACTTAAGCTCAAATGCATGGCAGAAATGAACCTTTCAGATGATTTAGGGCTTTTTTAATGAGTTTGAAATATATATTTCTTCTTATGGAAAGAATAAGTCGATCAAGGTGTGTTGGAGGAAGAATAAAATAGACATCTAAGCGAGAAAACAATGCAGCAAATTACAAATCTTGTAATTCAACTTCTCAGTTTTGGCCGTCACCTGATATATATTTCAGTCTGTCTTCCACATGTCTGTGTAAATATTTATATAACCATGACAAGCTAATACTGTGGCTTTTGGTTATCTGTTTATCTTGTTTAATAACCTTGGTGAGCCTTTTATATCTGTACATATTTTTTACATCACCTTTTTAAATGAGTGAATTGTGTTGGAATGTGTAGTTTTTCACAAATCCCCAGTTTTTGGATATTCATTTCTATCTATAAACCCAAGTTAGTGAGCAGACACAGAGGAAAAATGTCAGCAGTTATATACTGATATAAATTCCTAGAAGGAAATTTACTGGTCAAGGGACTGCTTATATTTGTTAGTGCCTGGTCGCTTTCCAGAGACATGCACCGATTTCCCTTCTCAGCAGCCACCAGAGAGACATTTGCCAACTCTGGATAATACAATTTAAAACAAGGGCCGGGGTTTAGCTGAAGTGGTACCGCACCTACCTTGCAAGCACAAGGGCCCAAGTTCGATCCCTGGTACTGCAAGAAGAAAAAAAAAAAAAAAAGAAATTAGAGCACTTGTTAGGTATGTCATTGAAAAAACATTAGTACCTGAATCATGACTTTTGGAAAAAAGGATAAACATTTTTGCAGTCTTATTTTTTTTTTTTAATTTGTGAGTCATGGTGCTTATGTTTTGCCCCTTTTCTGTAATATTACCAATGTTCTTGTCTATAAGGAAAAAGCTATGATAAAGACTAGATTTTTTTTTCTTCTTTCCCTATGTACTTTTAAAAATTATTTTTTCTATTAAAGAAAATGTTTAGGTTTTTTGTATATTTGCTTAAATCTGTTGGCTGGTTTCTCCTTTTGAGTGATTCAGTCAGATTCTACAAGTGTCAGAAAATTCAAACTGGCTTCAAGAAAAAAGAAACTTAATCACTAACAATTAAATTAGTTGATAACTTATATGTGCCTCTGGCGTATATAAATTTAAATGCATTTTTAATATATTTATATTACATAATAATTTATGTATGTATCCATTAAGATATATTTAATCATATTACATAAATTGTCTTTATTCTTTTTTTTTTTTTTGTGGTATCAGGGATCGAACTCAGGCCCTTGTGCATCCACGGTTGGTGTGGTACCACTTCAGCTAAACCCCTGGCCCTTGTTTTAAATTGTATTATCCAGAGTTGCTAAATCCCCAGCCCTATTTGTATTCTTTTTTTTTTTTTTTTTTTTTTTTTTTTTTTTTTTTTTTTTTTTTTTTTTTGAGACAGGGTCTCGCTTTGTAGTTCGGGTTGGCTCTGAGCTCCCAATGTAGCCTAGGCAAGCCTCGAACTCAGCAATCCTCCTGTCTCTGCCTCCCGAGTGCTGGGATTACAGGCGTGAGCCACCACGCCCGGCACTGTGGTATGTGGTATTGATTGTTGGTGGGCGTGAGTCTCCACGCCCAGCATTGTATGTGGTTTCCGGGGATCGAACTCTGGACCTTGCGCTTGTGAGGCAGGTGCTGGAACCACTGAGCTAACCCTCTGGCCCCCTATTTGTATTCTTACCTATGTAAAATACAAGCATGCATGTGCCATAAATATTCCCTTGCTTCGTTCGAGATATATATGCTTACTACCCCCATTCTACAGAGGAAGAAGAGGTTAGTGACATGCCTGAGGTAGCCAGGCTTGGTGCTTCCCCATGATATGAAATGGCCTCTGGTGATTTTGAGAAGGCTAGGCTTAGAGAAACTTCAGACCTGTGTGGAGTCAGGGGCTCCCACAGTATCTTCTCCCTCCCTCTCATCTGTGCAGGGTGTGTCCACTCAGCACCAGTTTTCTGTCCCTTGGTGATAAGATGGCTGCCAGCAGCTCTAAGCAAGAGCATGTCCTCCCTTCAGCACTTCCACATGACTCTGCTATAGCTATCACTAGCCCATATGGGGCTTTAAGCCTGACCTTAGAAGAAAAACCTCTGGGACCAAGGCCTCAGGCTTGGGTTGAATAGGGCCTGAGTCCAAAGCTACTGCTAAAACATGATGGAAGGGTTCCCCTGGGCCATATGAACTCACAGGGTGGTATGGGTTCATTCTAGAATGTTCCGGAAGGGGCATGGTCTAGAGGTATGGCTTTTGGAAGGTGATTGGATCATAAGCCTTATAGCTGGCTTGCTGTTGGGAGCTGGGGCCTGGTTTGAGGCACCTTGGGTCACTGGGGGTTTGACTTGGAAGGGTTTCTTCCTGTCCTGGATCTCCCCTTCTCCCATGACTTCCTAGCTGTGGGATTGGGCAGCTTTCCGCCACCATCGTCGTTCTATTATGCTGTTTCTTGCTGAAGCCACCTGAGCATGGAATGAACTGTCTAAAATCCTTGAGCCAAATAATCTATTTCTGGTTGTGGGTGATTGTGACTGTGTCCAGTGACAGGAAAGTGACTGAAGTATAGGGGAAGGAGAAGGATAACTAGAGTACAGAGGAGGGGTGTATGCTGGGTGGACAAGACAGGAGAGTCAGGGAGGCATCCCTAAACGACCTTCTCCATCTCCTGTCTATATAAAATAACTACATAATTAATCATTTAATATTTATTTAGAATTAATGCATGCACAGTTTTTAAAAACCAAATAGTAGCACAGACTTATTATTAGAAATAGCAATCCCTGCCAGGCGTGGTGGCTCCCGCCTATAATCCCAGCACTTGGGAGGCAGAGACAGGAGGATTGCTGAGTTCGAGGCTTGCCTGGGCTACATAGTGAGCTCAGGGCCAGCCTGAACTAGAGTGAGACCCTGTCTCAAAAAAAAAAAAAAAAAAAAAAAAAAAAAGAGCAATCCCTGCTCTTCTCTCCTCAACCTACAGTTTCACTTACCAGCGGCAGCTCTTATTAACCACGGATTTCTTAGAAATATGCCTACATAGGTATTTATTGATCTATCTGTCCATTTATGTTTACTGGACATGGGTCAAGATTTAGTTCACTTACTTTCATCTACTTCCCCCACATCTTATCATCAAAATCAATGTTTGCTGAAGATTACATTTTTAAAGGGTTGAAATACACTTTTTATTGACTGGAGCAATGATGGTGAACCTCTTAGAGGTCGAGGGCCCAAAATGCAACCCATAACCCATCTATTTATTGTAAAGTGCCAACACTGCAATTAATCTGAATGCTCAGCTGCTGGGGCGATGCCAGGGTAACCTGGCTGTCACGGTGCAGTGGCGCACGTGCCATAGGTTCCGCACCTCAGGACTAGAATATGCAAATACGAGGTAGTTGGCTGATGAATTTCTGTGCACATTGGTATCTACCACCAACTTGAGTTACAGAACATTCTGTCATACCCATCAGCACCCTTGCCTCTCCTAGCCTTTGCTTTTAAAATATTAAACAGTTTAGAATTTCAACACACAGTCCTCCTAAGTCATTAAGTTGTCCAGCTAGACTTGAACTTGTGATCCTCCTGCCTCAGCCATCCAAAGTTCTGGGATTATAGTTTGTACCACCATGCTAGACTTCAAGCTTTTTAATTGCTTTGCTGTCATTTCCCTTGATAGCTACCTTTGCCTGTATTTGCTGGTAATTTTGTTATCTTCTGTAGTGTAATGTCTGTTAGAATCTTTTGTGTCTGCTTTTCATTTGGATTGTTTCCCTTTTTCTTTTGATTTACAAAAGATCTTTGTATAGTCAAGATTATGAGTACTTTGTTAGACATTTTGTATCTTCTTATAGAGAGTGCCTTTTTTGTGGGTACTCATTCTTGGTAATGACTGGCTGTTTTAAATTTATGAAATGTGGTTTGAGGATGCCCCTTTTTTTCTCTACATTTTTGAAATGGAGTCTTACTTGCTATAGGTGGTCTCAAATTCTTGGTCTCAAGTGACCCTCCTGCTTCAGCCTCTTGAATAGCCAGGTGTGCAGCACTATAGGTGTGCAGCTACCCTGCCTAGACTGGTTGTTTGTTTTCTCTGCACTCAACAATTGCCTTGGTTTAAAAATTTGCTCATTTTTAAGGCCTTATGTAGAATTGTTTTGTTCTTGATTCGTTAGATCCGTCAAATACCTATCAATATTGTTATCCATGGTTCTATATATTAGAAATGAATGTAATTGCCTGTTTTTCCACCCTGGAAAAATCTCTTTTTGGAACTTATGCTCTTTTGCTGTAATTTGAGATTTTTTTTTTCCTAATACTGTAAGTTGAACCCAAGACTACGTCTCCAGTCTTCTACTTTGAGACATGGTCTCAAATGACTGAGCTGCCCAAGGTCATCATGAACTTGTGATCTTCCTGCCTCAGCCTCCCAGAGTGCCGAGATGGCAGATGTGCTCCACAGTGCCTAACAAGAGGTGATTTTTGTCCAGACCTGCGGTCTTCCTGGGTCTTTCTATGCCAGGGTTGGGTAAAGGAAAGGCCCAAATCTATCAACTCTTCTTTGTCCTCTGGCCTTCAGGTGTCTGCTGTTGTCAGTTTAGGTCCTGAGCCTGATTGTGTGTGTGTGTGTGTGTGTGTGTGTGTATCTGTGTGTGACTGCAAGTAGAACTGGCTACTCTCCCATTGGCTGCTCCTCCACAGTCACTTTTTGGGTGTTTTTCCTCTGTTCAATTTCTTTGCATACCTCCTGTTCTTTTCCCATTAGTTGTAGCTAACTCTCCCATCTACTGAGCTGCGTCCCCTAGTCTTTGTATGTGCATACCTTTTTATTTCCTTCCTGTTATTTCAGTTAGACTTTGAGAAGAGATGGGAATAAATATGTGCATCAGTCAGTCATGTTTAACCAGCAGCCTTTTTATTCAAATATTTGAGCCCCTGAATTTATGTTTCCCCCGTGTTCTTCTGTTTGTAAAACCCAGGGATATTTATTTGCTCACAACCCTCCTGGCTGTGATGTGGTATTTAAATTGGTGCAGCGCTGCCTTTAAGCATTTTCCAACATGTAGCAGGTAGATGAAAATACTAACCTCTCTAAGCATTAAGATTTTTTTTTCTAAGTAAGAGAGAATATTCAAATTTAAGGACCTGTCCAGTTTGATGTGCTAACAGTTTATCTGTCGTCGGTGACTGTTACATAATCACCTTTGGTGTGGTTATTTTCCTGCAGTACTATCTCCAACTAAATGGTGGGTGGATGAAGACAAATATCATATGTCTTATGAATTGTGTTTATTCACCAGTAAGTATTAATACGGCTTCCTAAGTTTTTCCTTGTTTATTTTCCACCCCTGGAAATGAATTGTCTGAATCTTCACATGTTTCCCTCACTCTTGTGGATTCATAAGGGTCTCACTGTCTCTTGATTTGTCGTGTTTTGAAGGTAGCACTCCAGAGGTAAACATTCTTATAGGTTCTATACATGGTGGAAACGTGAACTAGGTATTAATTTGAACTATGTGGAATTGTCATTTTTGTAAGCCATTGAAATCTTGGCAGTCACATGGTTTAACCCCATACTAGCTAGGGGTTGATTAGGAAAATAAGTTGTCTCCTTATGTATGCCTAATTATAAGATATTTGATTTTTTTCTTTTTTGATTTGTTGGTTTATTGATGCCTACATTCTCAAGGAGAAACCCGTGGGTTGTGTGTGGAGGTAGAGTTCTCTAGAGGAACAGGATTAAGATAGAATATATGTATAAGTATCACAAGTATATAAATATACAAAAGGACTTATTAGGTAGGCTCACAGCATCAGAAGCTAAAATTCACAATGGGTACCTGTGAGACCAGAGGTGAAAGAATCTACAATGGTGCTTGCTGGAGATCTGGGAAATTCAGTAGTAGTTGAAGGGTGAAGGCCCAGAAGCTCACTGTAGTCCGTTGTGTAAGTCTATGTGGGAAGCCGAAGAGTCTGCACTGGAAAGCTAAAGAAACTGGAGACCCGTGTCTCAGGGTTCCACCCCCAAAAAGGAGTGTTTTTTTCTTCTTTTCCATTTTATCCTTTCCAGACGATAAGCCCATTGGCTGGTGCCACCCACCTATGGGGTGGGTTCTTTACTTCAGTTTGTTGGTTTACATGTCAGTCATGCACAGACATACCCACAGCTTTAGGTAGTTCTTCCTAAAGTCAAGTTGACATACTACCATTAGCAGTCATGTGTACGTGTGTGTGTGTGTGTGTGTGTGTGTATGTAGGTATGTACATATTCAGGAAGAATGAGAGAAGAACACTTTTCTGTCTAGCAGATCCTGCCTGTGGGCCAGGAGGCTTGTGGGTAGAAGGGTGGCTTGAGGGACTGTGCTATGTCTGAGGGCACTTTGGAGATGGGCTCTAAGGCCCATCAGGGTTTCCTTTTTTTCTTTTTTCTTTTTTTTTTTTTTTTGGCTTTTTGGAGACAGGGTCTTGCTTTGTAGTTCAGGCTGGCCCTGAGCTCACTATGGTGCCCAGGCAAGTCGCCGCGAACTCAGCAATCCTCCCGTCTCTGCCTCCCGAGTGCTGGGACTACAGGCGTGAGCCACCACGCCCAGCATTATATGTGGTAACCGGGGATCGAACTCAGGTCCTTATGCTTGCGAGGCAGGCGCCGGAACCACTGAGCTAACCCTCCGGCCCAGGGTTTCCTTTTTTAAGATCTTTCAATCTTCTCATTTTATAAAGCTTCTCCTTTCTTCCAAAGTCTGACTCTGCCCCCAAAGGCATATGTTGGAAACCTCACCCCTAGTGTGACTGTGTCAGGAGGTGCAACCCCTGGGAGTGTGTCGACCCGGTGGTCCTCTACCTGTGTGTGATTAGTGTGATTCTGCAGGGGCTCCAGGCTGCTGCTGCATCTCTTGCTGTCCCTTTCTGTCTTTCACCCAGTCTGAAGGCCCTGGTTCCTCTCCAAGTGTCTTGATCCTAGACTTTCCAGCCTCCAGGTCTATAAGCAAGAAATCTGTCTTCATAAAATACTCACTCTCACGCATTTTGTTACAGCAGTGTAAGTTAGATGAAAATACCTTTTATTCTACTAAGATAATTTCATTGGGCTGTATTAGAGACTGTCAAAAATAAAAGGAGGGACTGGAGGGTTAGCTCAGTGGTTCCGGTGCCTGCCTCGCAAGCGCAAGGACCTGAGTTCGATCCCTGATAACCACATATAATGCTGGGCGTGGAGACACGCCTACCAACAATCCACATCGCATGCCACAATGCCGGACGTGGTGGCTCACGCCTGTCATCCCAGCACTCGGGAGGCAGAGGCAGGAGGATTGTTGAGTTCGCGGCGGCTTGCCTGGGCACCATAGTGAGCTCAGGGCGAGCCTGAACTACAACGCGAGACCCTGTCTCAAAAAAAAAAAAAAAAAAAAAAAAAAAAAAAAAAAAAAAAAAAAAAAAAAAAAAAAAAAAAAAAAAAGGAGAACACATTTGAAAGAGTCAGGTTTTGTACTACCATATATTTTTCATACAAACAGACATAAGCTCATGTATCCTTCTTTCTCCCAAGTGAACACAGTAAGGAATCAGAACTTTAGGGAGCTCAAATTTAACGTTAGTGACGGCATTCTCCTTTGCAGCATGTGTGGTGTGTGTTTCATAAATCTCATCTTAAAAGTGAGTTTTCTATGGACCAACTAAAAATGAGTTTTTCTATAGATACAACTTATAGTGGCCCACTTTACTTGGAGTATAAAATTATGCCTCTTATGTTTGAATGTTTAAGTTAAACAGTATTTCTGTCCTATTCAATTATGATCTCTTTCATCTCCCTAGGGTTCCTGTCTCTTGTGCAAAATTCAGAAGGATAGGAAGTTTCTCCTTTCTACAAGAGCCAGTGGTTTTTCTATGGGCTCCTGGACAAGGATCCCCAGAGGGATCAAGCATCCAGATGTCATCCTTGGGCCCAGGTGAACACTACGGAGGACAGTAGTACCTTGGGGTGGGTCCCAGGTGGCAGTGGGGTGAGAACCTCTGTCTTCAGCCTCAGCCCAGGGCGGGAGCCTGAGCTCCAGAGGTGTGCGCCCCATCAGTGAGAGTCCTGGTGGCTTCCTCTTTAGGTGAGGCTCCTCTCTGGAAAGTTTGCCCACACTGCCAGGGTCTCTGAGTTAGAAACGATGGATCCTTGGCATATACTGTGGCTGGCCTTTTTCTATTCCATTCCGTTCTTCTACTTGAAAAGAAATTGTGGTTTGGAACACACTCAGTTGATTAGAAATATTCAATCTGAAAGACATTGCCCTAGAAGACCTGTGATACTCATTTCTGTAAGTTGACTGTCTTTTGGGCTCCTTTAGTCCCTTTGAAGATCTCTCTCTCTCTCTCTCTCTCTCTCTGTGTCTCTCTGTCTTTCTCAAATCCTATGTACATATGATTGTATATGTTCACATAAACACAGGTGGTAAAGATTCAAACAAAAGAGTACTGTGAAGCACTTTGGGAGAGAATGAGTAGAGAAAGGAAAGAACGGTGAAAAGATGACATATTGGTCTGACTTTTTAATAAGAAATTTCCTCCTTACCATTCAAAGATGGTTTTTAAATTTTTTTTTTTTTTTTTTTTTTTGAGACAGGGTCTCGCTTTGTAGTTCAGGCTGGCCCGGAGTTCACTATGTAGCCCAGGCAAGTCTCGAACTCAGCAACCCTCCTGCCTCTGCCTCCTGAGTGCTGGGATTACAGGCGTGAGCCACCACACCCGGTGGTTTTTAAAGTTACAGTAGGGTCCTCTGAGGGGAAATTCTGAGGAAATAAGCAGGCTGTTGGGCTCCTGGGAAGGGTCTGAAGGGTGTCAGCATTGCTTTTATTGCAAGTATGATTTCTCAGACATTCTCAGCAAATGGCTAAAATTCAAATAGAGAAAATGCTGTTAACACAGTTCAAAGAATTTACGAAGGGTGACAATAGGACTATATATATATAGCATCATGCAAAATTAAAGCGATGGCCATCACAACTTTCTGAAAATATCGACTGGGTTGACTCCCGATGTGAAAATGCTGAGATTTCATTCTTATTGATTCAGAATCTAAATTTAAGCATTCTCTTTGGCTATAGTTGTATTTCCTGCACAATAACTGAGCAAATCTTTTATGTGGAATAATTTTGTAGGAAGCCATAGATAAAAATCTTAGTTTCAAAATATTTATTTATCATACTTATATATCAGTTTTGATTATCAGAAGCTACTTAGAGTAGACGTACAGAAATCAGAAAACCATCATTTGGGATATTTTCATCTAACTCTACAGTTACTTGGTTGAAAGCAGTCTGTAAGTCAGACAAGCTTAAATATACAATAATCAAATGTATTTATATGGATTTTTTTTTTTTGAGACAGGGTCTCACTTTGTAGTTCAGGCTGGCCCTGAATTCACTATGTAGCCCAGGCAAGCCTCGAACTCAGCAATCCTCCTGTCTCTGCCTCCTAAGTGCTGGGATTACAGGCGTGAGTTGATTTTTTTTTTTTATCTTGCAGTGCCTATAAGGACTAAAATTACTCATGGACCCAGACATAAATGGCACCTGACATTTGTTGGGTAAAGGATGCTAAATTTGCATTCTCTAATAGTTATCTATTCTACTATCTGGTAGAATTCATTCATTCATTTAGAGAGACAGTTATTTACATTCTTACATGAGAAAGTCACTCACTACATAAAGACCTATCTAATTTTATTGCCCTTCCCATATAGGTGTATTTTAAAATGGGAGATTTGTGTTAG
This sequence comes from Thryonomys swinderianus, assembly GCA_004025085.1. Lineage (NCBI taxonomy): Eukaryota > Metazoa > Chordata > Mammalia > Rodentia > Thryonomyidae > Thryonomys > Thryonomys swinderianus. Next base: position 20,741 of record PVIC010027735.1, read on the forward strand.
GAAAGTCTGTTGTCCAAGCTGTTTTGACTGTACATATGGAGCAGTGGGAGCTAGTAGAGAGATAAGTTTTTGGCTACACTGGAAACTACATAGATATTCATCAAACAATCATCAGAATGATTCTCAAGGGGGAAATATGGTTTGGTATGGAACTGGGAAACTCCCCTAGTAAGGAAAGTTGTATACTTTTTCCCAAAGTTAGGTTTTAGGGTACGATTGTAAGGCCGCACCGTAGTCTTCAAGTAGGAAGGCTAGGATAAAGATGGGTGAACTCAAGAGTCAGGAAACGTTCCAGACCTCTGGCTTTTGCCTGTCTTCATTGTGCAGAAGTAAGAGTGGTGTTGTAAAATAGAACAGCTGCAAATACCGGCCTGATACACGGTCCCTTCCATCGTTTGGATATATAACTAGGCAAAAGGGATCCTACTCAGAACGGCTCACTGTAATAGCAATGCATCTTAGTGTGATTAGATTTTACCATCTCGTGTTGAGGGTCCTTGTGGGCATAGTTCCCCTGTGACACAGAGTTGGGAGGCTGGCTGAGCACTTATGCGTCCTCTGAATTGCTAGTCACGCAAAGACCCCTTTGTACAGCTGCAGTGGACTCCAAACCCGTCTTGGGCTCATGAGTGTGTTGAATGTCTCTTATCTTACCCTCCCAGAATTTAAAAATAAAGGTGAGAGACTTTATAGAAATGTATTTTTTTCCTCCTAAAATTCTTTTATTAAAAAAGTGCATTTAGTCAAAGCTGCCATTCTGAGGGTGGGAAGTCATTTGAAAGGACCTCTCCTCCCTCTATAAAAAATTCTTAAATGTCATGTATCTAGATAGATTCTTGTCTTTAAAAGGCTTGATTGCACTTGGATTCTTCATATTTAACTCACATTTAATTAAGTTATTATGGGCAATTATGGGTCTTGCTTTGATTATTTTGCAGGAAGTGGTCCTGGGCTTAGCAATAATCAGCTTGAGATGATTTGAAGGCTGGGAAGAATTTTAAGTTGGAGAAGAGACTGGTTGTATGAGACAGTCTTCTCTTCTACTCAAAAATGATTTCAAACTCTTCCACATGGTCCAAGCCCGAAGGATCTCTTCATTCTTGGCTGCATGGACCAGAAGAGAGAAGAACAGCATGATACCCTTTACCTTCTTTATCACTTTTCAGTATTTGAGACATATCCACAAGAAATTCTGCCTCTACTTTCAGATTTCTGTAGCCCAGGATCTACTTCCTTCCTGTTTTCTCTGTTCACTGGTCTCTTTTCTACATGTCATTTGGGAAATAAATTCTGGACCTCTTTCCTTCCTTCGTAAAATGGTTGCATAGGAGAGGACCAGCGTACTAGGGGCTGGGAACCGAGACCTATATTGTAGAACTCTCCCGGTGATGTACTTTGGTTCATACTTACTCCTGTAAAGCATAGAGAGGGAACCTAGAATGAAATACTTCCAGATCCCCTGTGGTCGGGAATACTTGGGGAGGGAACAGTTAGAATGAATATTCCTGAGACCAGTTACAAATTTAGGAAATCAGAAGTCCTCCCAAGATTTGAGGACTACAGTTGAAACAAGTTTCTCAAGGTAGTTCTAAGGGACAGTGAAATTTCCAAAACACACTCAAGAACAGTGTTTGGTTGAGTTTTTGTGATGTTATGAACCTGTGTATCTATTTCAGTGTTATAAGAGTAGAGACAGGGGTGAATAGCAGTGTCTTATATAGGCTTCTTTAAAAATGCTTAGGAAGGGGGCCGGAGATTTGGCTCAGTGGTTCTAGTGCCTGCCTACCAAGCGCAAGGTCCCTGGTTCAATTCCCAGTATACCTGGCATCATGGCTCATGCCCATTGGCAATCAGTACCACATAGCACAAATGCTGGGCTTGGTGGCTCAAGCCTGTAATCCCAACACTCGAGAGGCAGAAGCAGAGGCAGGAGGATTGCTGAATTTGAGGTTTGCCTGGGCTACATAGTGAGCTCAGGGTCAGCCTGAACTACAAAGCAAGACCCTGTCTCCAAAAAAAAATAGTGCTTAAGAAGGCCTATCTAAATTTCAAAAAAATCAGTTTTCTGCAAATAGCCAAATGGCTTCCTTCTTGGGAATGCCAAATAACATGGAAGGCTAAATTCTATGTCATCCATTTCTATAAAAAACCATTAGGGGGCTGGAGGGTTAGCTCAGTGGTTCCGGCGCCTGCCTCGCAAGCGCAAGGTCCTGAGTTCGATCCCCGGTGACCACATATAATGCTGGGTGTGGAGACATGCCCACCAACAATCAACACCGCATACCACAATGCCGGACGTGGTGGCTCACGCCTGTAATCCCAGCACTCGGGAGGCAGAGACAGGAGGATTGTTGAGTTCGCGGTGGCTTGCCTGGGCTCCATAGTGAGCTCAGGGCCAGCCTGAACTACAAAGTGAGACCCTGTCCTAAAAACAAAAACAAAAACAAAAACAAAAAAACCATTAGAATTTTAATTTAATGCAGCAGTAACAATAGTGCAGTAACATGAAATGATTGGCTTAAAAACAGCTGGTTGTTTTTGGTAGATAACAGGATGACGTGGGAACTTATAATTAAATTGATTTTGAATGATTTATTAAAGGATGTCTGAATTGTAATTAGATTGCTTGAAGTTCTTAGTGGGGACATGGATCAAAACTTAGAGGATTTTGTTATAGTATGGGAGAATCTATTTTCTAGGAACTTGTATTTTCTTGGGATTTAAGTGTTTATAGTCACAACAGATAGTGCTTCACGGATTTCTTGAGATGTCCTGTCTGGTTTTTGAATCAGTAATAATGGCCATACAAAGTGAAAAGGGAAGTGACCCCTCCTCTTCTATTTCTTAGAAGATTAGTAGTAATTGTTTTAAAAATGTTAAGATAGGGCCGGAGGGTTAGCTCAGTGGTTCCGGCGCCTGCCTCGCAAGCGTAAG
>PVIC010027736.1:0-15171 GCA_004025085.1 Thryonomys swinderianus
AAAAAAAAAAAAAGAAATTTATATTAACTCACATAATTGTCATAAGAACCTTACTTGTCTGTAAAGAAACCAATGCACAGTAAGTAACGACCTCAGTTCAGGTGACACTGAGTGGTTTCTGTGTAGTTTCCTAGCTCTCCTATGAATTTGGAACAGTATTTCAATAGAAGAACTTTGCAGATCATTTTAGTACTAAGTTACTTCAATTGAGGATTTATCTCAAGCTAATCCTGAAGAACTGTACAAGTAAATTTTAATACCTAAGGTTAACTCATTTTCTGGGTTGATTTTACCAGTTTTCTGTGACTTAAACACACAAAACTGCCCTTCAGATGAATGCATAGGACTAAGAATGACAAATACACCTCTCAGAATGTTGTCCAAAGACCGTAAGCAATTTGAAATGATATGTGGATTTCTATTTTATCCCTAGACTCAGTTAAATTATACTAAAAACTACAAAAACTAGAGATTGTCACTCAGCCATTATTAGCCTTCCATTAAGTTGCTTTTCCTTAAATTGATTTGTCATATTGGGCACATTTTTAATTATACCATGACTTTCATTTTTTTCCACTATAGCTTACATAATTTTTTATGACTGCCTTAGCTTATATGCGGGCTTATATGAAGAAAAATTTTACTTAGTGCTTAGTAGGCATTTTTATAGGTGATTTTAAAAATTAACATTTATCTCTACAGCTAGCAAAATATTGTGGAAATAGAGTAGAAAACTACAGACCAGCAGCACTTTTAGTTGTTTGAACTTTGAATTTTTTTTTTTTTTTTTTTTTTTCAGACAGGGTCTTCCTTTGTAGTTTAGGCTGGCCCTGAGCTCACTATGTAGCCCAGGCAAGCCTGGAACTCAGCAATCCTCCTGCCTCTGCCTCCCGAGTGCTGGGATTACAGGCATGAGCTACCATGCCTGGCACTGTGGTATGTGGTATTGATTGCTGGTGGGCTTGAGTCACCACATCCAGCATTGTATGTGGTTACCAGAATCGAACTCAGGACCTTGTGCTTGTGAGGCAGGCACTGGAACCACTGAGCTAAATCTCCAGCCCCCTTGAAATATTTTTATAAATACTTTACCTTTTGAGCATCCTTTTGTGTCATTATATGACTTAATTTATTTATATTTCCTCATTTGTAGTAGGACTATACTTTTTCAAGGTATTACCTTACCCAAGCTAAGATTGACTTCACATGCTGGGCAGTTTGCTAAACATTTTAAGTGCATTTGCTGGCCTGATTCCTGCCCAGCTGAAGTGACTCTTCTGCCCATTTTTCAGATGGAAGTCTGAAAAATAATCTGCTCTTTAAAAATTAGATCCTTGATTATACCATTCTTTTCTATATCTGTGCCAGGTATATTTTAGGTACTTTTCAATCCAGATGTTGTAACTTACTCTGAAGGTACAACAGTCTACAGACACTGTATGTAATTATGTGATTTTTTTTGAATGCGAGACATTTCTTTATACAAAGATAATAACAATAGTTTGCATTACTTGATGTGTGCCTCTATATTGTTTCTTGCTTGGGGAAAATATTTTAGTAAAGTGGTGCAGGGCCTGGTCCTCTCTTCTGACTGTTGTGCAGTGATACTGTCAGCGAACCATCACACTGGTTACATAGCACGTGAAATTGCCTCACCAAACTGGCATAAATGTAAGGTATACATCAATCCCAATTGAAATCCCAACAGCGTATTTCACAATCTAAAGAAAATAATCCAAAATTTCATCTGGAACCACAAGAGACCTAGAATAGCAAAAGCAATTCTAGGAAACAAGGACATGGCAGGGGGTATCACTAGCCCCAATTTGAAACTATACTACAAAGCCACTGTGATAAAAACAGCATGGTACTGGCAAAGAAACAGACCTGAGGATTAGTGGAACAGATTAGAAGATCCAGAAGCAATTCCAGACAGCCACCTCATCTTTGACAAAGGAGCCAAACATCCTAAGTGGAGGAAAGATAGCCTCTTGAACAAATGGTGCTGGAAAAACTGGCCATCAACCTGCCAAAGACTGAAGCCACATCTCTTTCACTGTGTACTAAACTAAAATCAAAGTGAATAGAGACCTAAATATTAAAACAGAAACTAAACCTGCTGCACAACAGGTTAGGAAGTACCCTTGGAGAGATTGGCTTAGGGACTTTATAAAGATTTAGTAAAAATTTTAAATTTCAAAATGTTTGATAATTTTTACCTTGATTACATACTGAAGTGGTATTTTGGGTATTTGGTAAAGTACACTATTAAAACTAATGTTTTTGTTCTTTTTTTTTTTCTTTTCATCTATTCCAAATTGTGAAGTTATATTTGTGGCCCAGTTAGTTCTTTGACATCACTGATCTATAGTGTCACTCTGGTAGTTCTGAATATGTGTGTGTGTGTGTGTGTGTGTGTGTGTGTGATTGCCTTATTAATAATACATTCTATACTAAAACAGTAACGAAATTCAAAGCTCACCATATATTTTAAATTTATTCTGCCTTTAAAAAATAAAATGCTACTCCTAATGTAAGTATTCTTTAGGCATATCTTTGTAATAGGTTTATTTGACTTTTTAAATTTTATTTTTAAAGGGAGTCACTCAGGGTGAGTATACCCCCATGGAAGATAGTGAAGAAACCTCCCAGTCTCTACAAATAGATCTTGGGCCACTTCAGCCAGACCAGCAGACCACAACTTCATCACAAGATGGTCAGGGCAAAGGAGATGATGTCATTGTGATTGACAGTGATGATGAGGAGGAGGAAGATGAAGAAAATGGAGAACATGAGGTGAGTTTAGTACTTTTTTAGCTGTTTTTTAACTAGCAAAGTCCTTGCAGCTACTAATACATGAGTTAGGAAATTCTTATACCCAGTTTATTAGGTTATGTTGTTTTTAATTATGATTAGTTTAGAAATACAATAAAAATTAGCATAAAGTCAGTGATAGAAAATTCCAGGGCTTTAAAATTTTTGATTGTTGAGCCATTTAAAACTTGTTCTCAATCTTAACTCTTATTGCTGAGTAACTGAATTTAAATATAAACATAATTTCTGGAATTTCTGAGTTAAGGAAAAGAAACAGGTTTACTTTGTTCTTAGGACCATGTACTTCATTCCTCAAGTAATTGAGATATCACCATCATTGAAATGTATTTTCAGTGGAATTTGATATTAGGATTTATTCCTATATTGATAATTTTCCCATTTTAGATTTTTTTCCCATTAATAAAGCTAAACATTTTAAAATTTCTTGACATGGTATAATTTTATTCTTAATTTAAAAAATAATTGTATTACTATTCTACTTATTTGGGTTTGGATAGAACTAAAATGAACCTTGAGGGCTGAGCACTTGCTTAGAGTGCAGGAGGCCCTGGATTCTGTCCCAGGGCTTCAAAACACTGAATCATCTGACACTGTGGTTTAACTTTTCTAAACAGTCTCATGCCAACAGTAGAAATAGAACTGATCATCATTGTACTGTTTCCATCAACCATTATACTTGTGCTATTTGGTACCAGAGAATTAATCCTGTACAACTCTTAGGGACTCTTCTGTATCCTCCTGATCATTGATGGGGTCTTTTAAATTTGTTCTTCACTGTTATCCAGATGTGCAAGGTATATCAGCCACATCTGTTTTTATGCTTATGGATGTTTGTACTAGGATTATGAAGAAGATGAAGATGATGAAGAAGAAGACGATGATGGGATGGGAGATGAAGGTGATGACAGTAATGAAGGAACTGGCAGTGCGGACGGAAATGACGGATATGAAGCTGACGATGCAGAGGTACCTAGTTAGGGTCTGAGCTATTTTAAGAGCTTGCCAGGAAACCTGTGTTCCCACAGTATGGAAAGACCTGTGTTATCAGGACACCCAGATATTTATTCTTCTTTTTTTCTTTTTACCATAGTTTGATATGGTTTATTATTTGGTCTTTTTAAAGGAATATAGTTAATTTGTTTGTGTTTTAAAAGCCATCACATTTTTGATTCTAGGGTGGTGATGGGACTGATCCTGGAACTGAAACAGAAGAAAGTATGGGTGGAGGCGAAAGTAATCAGAGAGCTGCTGACTCCCAAAACAGTGGTAAGGTTTTTATTAGACTTTCATAATGGAATCTTACTGGCAATGTTCTCTAAACTCAGATTGTTTTTTATTATTTGTATAACAAAATCTAGTAAAATGGGAAGCAAAGGATTTAGAATTCCTGCTCTGTCACTACCATACTGTTACAAAAGTCTTCTGTGTAAGTGTCACATGGCATCAGTTTGCCGATCTTCATACCTCATCCAACTGTAAAGTACAAACATTTTGAAATGCACAGTGCGTTGCTACTGCTGTTCTTATTTCCTTGAGAAACTAAAGCAAGGGCTTGTAGTGGCAGTTCGCCGCCAGAAGAGGTCACTCTAATCAAACTTGTAAGAGTTGTGTATATTGCAAGTTTGCAGTATTGTCTTCCAAACGATGAAAAACAAGTTTTTAGATTAGTATAGCATGGTGTTTGGTAATCTTTGAAAAGATTGATTTCAGAGATATACTGGAATCTTGTAGGCATTCAGGGATTGTGGAAGCTATAGAAATAGTTTTAGTCACGTTGTTTTAAAACGTCTTAAAAGAATTAGTAATCATCTCATAATACTCCTGGCTGTGTAGGTGATAATACCGAGTGAAAATAATTACCACTAATATAGTAAAACCTTGTAGATTTATACTAGTAGGAAAATACTGCAGATGGCCTACTGTATAGATGTGGATATTTAAAAGGTAAAGCACATACTTAATTAAAATAAAGTCAAACCACTGTTTCAACTTTAATTTTGTTAAATCAGTGACTATTAAGAAAAATACTAAACAATAGTGTTCTTCATAAGCATTTTACAGATTAAATATTTTCAGTGCATTGTGTAACCAGGGTATGGAGAAAAATCTTTTTTTGCTTTTAGATATGATCACAGAAAATTAAGTCTTGGAGGCAGTATTCATAGCTATATTTCCCTGATACAAGATACATAATAGATGCTCACAAAAGGTTTTTGCAAGATTTTTCCCTTTTTTTTTTTTTTTGGTTGTAGTTGTTTTTTAGTCAAGTAAATGCAGGCTTAGAAATCTTTTTTTTTTTTTTTTTTTTTGAGACAGGGTCTTGCTTTATAGTTCAGGCTGGCCCTGAGCTCACTATGGTGCCCAGGCAAGCCACCGCGAACTCAGCAATCCTCCTGTCCCTGCCTCCCAAGTGCTGGGATTACAGGCGTGAGCCACCACGTCCAGCATTGTTGTATGCATTGTTGATTGTTGGTGGGCGTGTCTCCACGCCCAGCATTATATGTGGTTACCGGGGATCGAACTCAGGACCTTGCGCTTGCGAGGCAGGCACCGGAACCACTGAGCTAACCCTCCGGCCCAGGCTTAGAAATCTTGATAAAATACAGGTATGAGATGGCATTGATACATTGCTATTGTTACTCAGTGTTTTTCTAAGTACTTTTATTTGATTTAATAAATTAAGATGCCAGTGAAGAATCTGAATCAGAGAAATAGCTTACCCAAGGCTACAGAGATTCCAAATATTAATGCAAAAATTTATTCTAGACCTCAATTTTATAAGCTAAGTTTGATGATGTCTTGTTTTTCTTTTCATACTGAAAGAATGAAGGTAAAAATTTATTAAATTTATGGTTTATGATGTGTTGGCCTAAGTACTTTGTGTTGCTTATTTGAAGTCTTACGGAAAACTTCACTTGTACATTAAATTTGCTCAAAGAAGTTAAGGACAGTCCTACAGTTGTTTCTACAGAACTTTGCCATTTTATTATCTGGAAATATTAGGCAAACTGAGGAGTTAAACTTGTACTTGTAGGAATTAAACCAGATTATTTTGTGAAATTTAGTAGGTCAAAGTAAATTCTTTTCCTGTAGGTGAAGGAAATACAGGTGCTGCGGAGTCAACTTTTTCCCAGGAGATTTCTAGAGAGCAGCAACCATCCTCAGCGTCCGAGCGCCAGACCCCGCGGACACCGCAGTCCCCTAGACGCCCACCACACCCGCTCCCCCCCCGCCTCACCATTCACGCTCCGCCTCAAGAACTGGGGCCCCCAGTTCAGGTACCAAAAGAACTGGTCACTCTGACCACTGAGCTTTCAAAGATCTTTGCCTTTTCTCCCTTTTTAGTAGACTTTTTTTTTTAAAAAGAAATCAAAAGTGTTCAGTGTTCTGGCATGTTTTTGTAATTTTTTTTCTAAACTAATACCTGATGTTTTCATCCTTGAACACAATAGTAATTTACTTTTGTTTTCATCAATGGATTGAAATTTGGAGAGATGCATCTTGATAAGAGTTGTGTATAAATTGCAGTAATTACAGTCACAGCAAATAAAATCTGTCTACAAGTGTATAATTTTCTCAGGTTTTAATTATAGTAATTTAGTAGCTTACTACTATTAACTTGTGAAGATTTCTTTAAGGTCACATGCTTTTAAAAAAAAGAATTTCTGGGGCCGGAGATTTAGCTCAGTGGTTCCGGCGCCTGCCTCGCAAGTGCAAGGTCCTGAGTTTGATCCCGGTGACCACATAGAATGCTGGGCGTGGTGACTCATGCCCACCAGCCATCAATACCACATACCACAGTGCCGGGCGTGGTGGCTCACGCCTGTCATCCCAGCACTCGGGAGGCAGAGGCAGGAGGATTGCTGAGTTCGAGGCTTACCTGGGCTACATAGTGAGCTCAGGGCCAGCCTGAACTACAAACTGAGACCCTGTCTCAAAAAAAAAAAAAAAAAAGAATTTCTGTCCTACATAACATTTTTCTCTGACCTTTAGTCACATTTCTGTCTTTAAAATTAATGAAAGTGAGCAGACCTTCACCTCTGACATATGTTAGGAACAAGTAACTTGATCTGAAGCTCTTGCAGAACACAGCAGGAAAAGTACAAAGACTTTATTGATCTAGCTTGAATTTTTACCTTGTTTTATAATGTGTTGAAGACTATCATGTAGATTCTCCTGAAAACCACTGATTGTGTGAAATAAAAAGTTTTAAAGGTTCACAATTAGTTGCTGCAAAATATATCATTTTAAAGATATGTTAACTTGGAACCAAGTGTTAAGTCAGTTCTGCTGTTGGAATTCTAAAAAATAAATTACCTTTAAGATCCAAAACATACTTGCTGAAATTTTCAGTTTAGTAGACAGAAACTAAATTCATTCCATATAAATAATATCATAGATTAGTTTTCATTTCCATATGGGTTCATTTTAGCCCAGTCAAGTTTGCTAATGTAAGTTTAAAAATGCAGCAATGCTGAGCCACATCTATCCCCTTTTTAATTTTTATGTTTTATTTTGAGGTATGGTCTCATTGACTAACCAAGAGTGGCCATGAGCTTGTGATCCTCCTGTCTCAGCCACACAAGTACTTGGGCCTATGCTACCATTGCAGTCTGTCACTGATGACTTAGCGCAAGTGTAGTGGCAGTTTTTCTTGAAAAAATATCTTGATTACCTATTTGCTAACAATATAGTTATTTAATGCCAGCACAAGCTGTATCTTTTACTGTTCGTATTACTCTATTGCCTAGTTTCTTTAAAAAAAAAATGTAACTCTTTTAAAAAAAAAAACAGAGAATTCAGATGAACCGAAGGCAGTCTGTAGGACGTGGGCTTCAGCTGACCCCAGGAATCGGTGGCATGGTAAGTACCTATTTATCATGTAAAAGTGATTCACTGTTTAGTGAGTGCATGTAATCCTTAGGTCTTCTGTTACGACTGTTAAGTCCTCTTTTCTGTCTTGCATCAGCAGCAGCACTTTTTTGATGATGAAGACAGAACAGTTCCAAGTACCCCAACTCTCGTGGTGCCACACCGTACTGATGGATTTGCTGAAGCTATTCAGTAAGTTAATGAAAAAGTAGCATTTTTTTCATTAATCAAATCTTTCTCTGTTGTTTGATTTATTTGTGAGATGTTCTCTTCCGTATATGAATCACTTGGAGTAGGAGAACTGAGAATGTGGTGGTTGGAATAATTACATAGAGGTGAATGAAATACAGTTGGGTCTAGCAAGAGCTCAGTGTAAAGAACATAACCTATGATGTTGACTATAGGCCATATGTATCGTCTTATAGGATTAAAGGGCTTTCTGTGTAAAAGTGTGGGTGTTTAATTGTGGCTGAAGTATCAGTTGCATAAAAGTATAAAGTACTTGGAAATCAGAATTAATTTCCACAAACTTGGACAAAGTCAACTGGTTGAGGTTTTTTTTTTTTTTTTTTTTTTTTGAGACAGGGTCTTGCTTTGTAGTTCAGGCTGGCCTTGTGCTCACTGTGTAGCCCAGGCAAACCTCGAACTCAGCAATACTCCTGTCTCTGCCTCCCGAGTGCTAGGATTACAGGCATGAGCCACAGCGCCCAGCACTGTGGTATGTGGTATTGATTGCTGGTGGGAGTGAGTCACCACACCCAGCATTGTATGTGGTTACCGGGGATTGAACTTAGAACCTTGCGCTTGCGAGGCAGGCACCAGAACCACTGAGCTAAATCTCCAGTCTCAAAGTTAACCGTTTTATTGATACAACATGTGGCAGTCAGAGCTTTTGTTAAACTCTTAAGCAATTAATCACAATTTATTTCAGCTAACACACTTGCTAAGCCAACCAATCACTATCAACTCCTCCCCGCTGAAAGTCAGCAGTGAGCACTAAACTCACTCCAGTTAACACACTGCTCAGTATCGACCAAGTAAACAGGTTTCTACAGGTGTCAAACTCTTAAGCCTCTAAAAGTCACCAATCTTTGAACTCTGTTTCCTGTAAATGTTACATAAGTATAGCAGTCCTGAAGTGAATGTATCTGAAAAATACAGCTTTCTCTTTTTATAGAAAATGATAAGTTCAGCTTTGTCTTTCTTAATTCCAAACATTAAGGTATAGTCTGGCTACATTAGTCTGTTCTGTAACTATAATGAAATACCTAAGAGTGGGCAATTTATAAAGAAATAAGTCTATTTAATTTATACCTCTGGAAGTTTAAGGACATGGCACTCAGTTTGGTAAGAACCTATGGCAGTTGATATCACAGTGGAAGCCCTTTACAGAGAGCCACAGTGGCCAGCTGGGCCGTAGCCAAGCCTATTGTTTTGGTACATCCCATCCATGAGAATTAACCAAGGGTCACACGCGAGCTGAAGGAAAACCTTAAAACAGATAGTATTGAAATAAAAAATAAATAAATCTGCATGTTATTGCAGAAGTATAATCCATGTAAACAATAATAGCTGGCTAGCTAAGGAGAGATAGGTAAGAAGTAGGTAAAGGAAGAAATTATTCTGAGCTTTAAGTTCTGGATTATGGGCAGGGGGATAAACCGTGGTGTTGTTAAGATAAGGGAGGAAGCAAATTCTAGCCATCAATGCTAGAATTTTTCTAAACCTTAGTAGTCACCTTTTGAATTTTTAACTAGGCCAAATTTTGTTTGTTTGGATTTTTTAAATTGAATTCTTTATTGGTACATTTTATATACAGCTCACAATCACACTTAACATTGGGGAATTTGTACCAGTATATGACACGAGTTAGTTCTCATTTGTACCCATATTGTTACCCACCCCACATTTCCCCACCTGCTATATAATGTACTTTCTTTTTCTTTTCAAATCATATTTATTCTTTCCCTTCATTACTTCCCCCTACGACATTCCCTTTGAATATTTCCTGTTTCACAAAATCTATCATACATTCAAGAACTCATTTACATTTATAGGCGCTCATACCAGAGAAAAATATGGTATTTACATACCTGTGATCCATTTATTTCACTTATTAGTGTGTCCTCAAGGTGTATCCATTTGCACATAAATTAATGAAACTTGTTCTTTATGGCAGAATAATACTCCATTTTATTAAAAAAAAACATCTTCCCTATTCAGTCTCCAGTTGATGGGCATCTGGGTTGTTTCCAAGATTGGCCTATCACAAACTGAGCTGCTATGAACATAGATGCATATATGCTTTTACAGTATGATTCAGTTTCTTATAGTATATTCCTAGCAGGGAATAGCAGGGTCAAATGGGACCTCTAATCCAGCAGTTTTTTTTTTCTATACTACATAGCAAAACAGATAATTCTTTTGTCTTATGATTTCTTTGTAATTTCTGGTATATTTTCTGTTGACTATATGTTGTTTTGGTATACCTATGTGGAAGTATCTAATAGATTCAAAAAAAGTGAGTGTAGTTTAGGAGAGGTAAAAGTCATGACAGGTGATTCATATTGTCACTTAATGTATTAGAAATTGATGCTGTTAGAAAATATCTTTATAAGTAAAAAACCCTTTATTAGTTTTTTTTTTTTTTCAATTTGTTTCCTCCTTAATTTGCTGACACTCATTCTTCCTTCTTCCCATAATCTTTAAACTGTGATGATTTAAACAGGTAACTTTAAATTTCAGCTGCAATTAGTTTTTGTCTATTTAGTTCCCCACAGGTTGCTGGTGTTCCTAGATTCCGATTCGGGCCACCTGAAGATATGCCACAAACAAGCTCCAGTCACTCTGATCTTGGCCAGCTTGCTTCTCAAGGAGGTAAACAGCTAAATAGACCCTGAGGTTTCCTGGATTTGTATATATTTGGTAAAAAGATATTGTGATGTGATTTTTTTTTTAATAAAGCAAGGATAGATATTTTAAAAGTTGACACTTAAAACCCCATTTACACAGAAAGTAATGTATGTTTACTACTTATTAAACATTGCTTCCCCTGTAAAACTGTCTGTCCAACAAAGTTCCAGTTTGTTTTATCCTAAGGACTGGCTTTTATATTTGTGTCGTGTAGTAAGTATTCAGGAATATATTTGAACCAATAAATGTATATGGATAATAGCAGCCATTTTAAAGTTATCTGAAGAACTGCAGTGTAGTTTCTACTTATGGAGGGATACTTATATCATTCCTAAATGTATGACTAGATTGTTTTTATTAAGATTTTTGAAAAGTAAGTTTAAAAAATGTGAGAATGACCCAAAATTGTGTTGTAGAAGTAGTCAGTTATCTACATATAAAGTATGCTATTTGTGGAATTAATTAGCCTTTATTTCACAGCTGGGAATCTGTGTAACCCACTGTTTTTCTGGGAACCTATCTGGCATTGTATAAGTGAATATGGAATATACTACAGTATGTGTAAAATAAGCCAAAGAAAAGATTAATCTACAGTTCTTACAAGAATTGTAAAATGTAACCTATTCTTGGCCTTACAGTGTATTCGCTGTAACTTGGTAGTACTCTCCTATAGGAAATTGTGAGTTTATGTCAATCTAAATTTGTTTGTTTGTATTTTTTGTTTGTATTTAGGCAGGTTCTGGCTATAAAGTTTAGGTTGGCCTGGAACTCATAGTGATCCTCTTGCCTGATTCTGCTAGGATTATAGGCGCACACCACCACACCTGGCTAAATTTGAATTTTTATTTGGCTTTATATATTAGGATAGTTTTTTACACTTGCGAATCAGATTTAGGCTTGAATTGGAAATCTGGGTTTAATAGCCTTATAATGTTAGTGGAAGGTTCATTAGAAGTTTTAGTGAAGAAAAATCCTAAAAATACTTTTTCATAGTTGGATAGCCAATAAATATTAGCTTGTTTGAAATTAAGAATGAAAATTTTTTAAAAGAAAAATATTAAGAACAGCTGATTACTTAAGGATGTTTTCAAAGAATATGTTTAGATTGTTTTAAAACTTTTGAGAGCACAGTTGTTAGTGAAATAATTATATTGTGGGCTTTATCAAAGTTGTGCAATCTCTGCTGGCTACTTTTGTCTTTGGAATACTTGGCCTAATGGAAATTTTAGGTTTGGGGGCATTCATTAATACCCAGAATATTTTTTAGGTCTAGGAATGTATGAAACACCCCTCTTCTTAGCTCATGAGGAGGAGTCTGGGGGCCGAAGCGTTCCTACTACTCCTCTACAAGTAGCAGCCCCAGGTTGGTATCAAAAGCAGGTAAATTTTGTGTTTCATTATTCACATGGAAACCTGTGAAATATATTCTAACAATATGCTATAACACAGTTATGGCTTTAATTTCTCTTTAGTGACTGTGTTCACGGAGAGCACCGCCCCCGATGCATCAGAGCATGCTTCTCAGTCAGTTCCGACAGTGACAACATCCACTGGCGCTTTGTCCACAGCAAATGAGACAGTGACAGGTGATGATGGAGACGAAGTATTTGTGGAGGCAGAATCTGAAGGGTAAAAGTTCATAGTTTTTTTCTTCCTATAGAATTACTAGATTTTTAATTTGGGCAGAAATCAATATATTGAGTTTTTTAAAATAACATCCCACTAAAATAACAAACTAAATCATGCATTTTGAAAAGCTACTTTGCATGTCATATTATGTTTTAGAACTTGGAAACTTGTAGAAATTATCTTAAAAACCATTATTTCCCTGAAAATTTCATAATATATTCTAAAATGAAATATTTCTTTAAAACTACTGGTGTCCTTTCATTAACATAGCTGTTTGAACCTCACCCAAAGAAAGCCTTTCTGAGAAAATTAGAAATATTAGGAAATGACTCATTTTCCATTTAGTAGTGGGCTCTCAAATAATCATCACTCTTTATTTCTGAGCATTTGGATTTCATTTCTGAAATACTGACAACAAAAATTAGAGATTTTGTAACAGTTTTTAAAACATAACTCTCATTTTTAACGTACCAGTTTAAAAAAAATTCAACAAAAGAAGCACTGTCTCATAACAAATAGATCTTAATCCGAAGGAAGTGGAGTAATTTACTAGAAAGAGGAATTGGACAGTAGTCTTAAAGATGTTAGCTTTGAAACTGAAACCTATCTGTTTAATAAAATGAAAAGTTTGAACTACTAAAACATAGCTAGAAATAAGCTGAGATTTATCTAGGAGCATTATCTAGTGTGTGTTATAGAGCAGGTCTACAGTTATTCCCTGACACAGTGCGGCCTAACTTCGGAAGGAATACTTCCTGCCATTATTTCCGGAGTGTGTGTTCATCAGGTCACCTCATGTAATGTCATTTCTAACCCAAATATCTCTGCAAAGTAATGTCCACACTGCAAGTAATAAAACCAAATTATTTTTACAGTTAATAAAACCAGTCTCAGCATGTTAAAGTACAGTAACTAATGCTCAGACTAAATTGAAACCCTTACTTCAGCCCTGTGCTCTGTACATTTCACCAGCCCTTCTCAGCTTCAGCACACAGTTCTCGAAAATGTATCTCAGGTGAATTGTTACCATCGCTTGCAGAAGGTAACAAGGAATTGGAGCACATTCGACTTACTCTTGTACTGTCTCCCTCCATTGCTTCCTAAATGGGAGAAAAGTGGGATTGCAGCCATCAAGCGAGGGATCTCACACGCCCTTAACCTGTCTTACCCAGACTAGAGCCCAGGGTGAGTTACCAGTGTAGTATTAGTAGCTGTCACTAGTATGAATTATGTTGGTACTTTGCTATCCTAGGAAGTTGTTTCAGTACTGTTTTGAGTGTTGAGGATGTGAATATTGTTGTCAGAAGGAAAAAAGGGAAAGAGGAGAAGAAAATCAAAAAGTGGAATATTTTCTAGTGAGACAAAAGGAAAAAAACAACTTGAGATCTTTTTTTCCCTTCCTCTTTCAAAAATATAATTACCAATGTTAAAGCGTATAATTTTCAGTTAAAGCAGAACTCTGATTGCATGATAAACTATTATATATTAAAAAGATTCATTGATGCTATATATCAATTAAAATATATCCCAGAATCAGTTTTATTCTTTCGAGTCAATTTTTGTTTTCTGTTCAGTATTAGCTCAGAAGCGGGCCTAGAAATTGATAGCCAGCAGGAAGAGGAGCCTGTTCAGCCGTCAGATGAGTCTGACCTCCCTTCTACCAGTCAGGACCCTCCTTCCAGCTCTTCTGTAGGTAAGTTCTTGCCACAGTACAGTTTACATATATCAAACTTACTTGCACAGATACTATTTTTAACAATAAATCAATAATCCCTATTTTCTGAATTTTTAAATGCTTTTTTTTTTTTTTTTTTTTTTTTTTTTTTTTTTTTTTTTTTTTTTTTTTTTTTTTTTTTAGTTTGAGATAGGTTCCTACTTTGTAGTTCAGGCTGGCCCTGAGCTCACTATGTAGCACAGGCAAGCTTCGAACTGAGCAATCCTCCTGCCTCAGCCTCCCAAGTGCTGGGATTATAGGCTTGAGCCACTAAGCCCGGCATTTGTGATATGTGGTACTGATTGCCAGTGGGCATGAGCCACCATGCCCAGTATTGTAGGTGGTTGCCGGGGATCAAACCAGGGACCTTACACTTGCTAAGCAGGCGTTGGAACCACTGAGCTAAATCTCCAGCCCTTAAATTCATTCTTAATAGAGAAATTTTATCATTAAAGGAAACTTGGTTTATTTTTATATAAGCATTTGTTATAGTTATTGGGCTCTTCTGGCATTGACAGTCGGAAACAGACACAGTGGATCCATTCTGAAAGAACAGTTCACATTTCGTCTCACTTAATGGTTGTCAACATATATCCTCTCAGAGGCACCCCTGCAAGGGATGGCTGGGCTGTCCTGGGGTAAAGAGCGATGCTCCAGTTTCCTTCCTCTGTTTATTTGAACCAGAGTATCTTCCTTTGTGGGTTATAGCTACACATGAGAGTGATACGGGTTGGGGCTGGGGACCTTGTCACTTCAAAACTGTTTGAAATTTACTGAAGTTTCAGAGTTCAGTTTTTCAAGTTCTTGAAATTAATTTTGAAAAGTAACATTTTTTGCCTATAATAAAGAAGTTGTTAAGCCACTAAGAACATTTATTGAGTACTCAATATTTCAGTGTGAGGTATAGTTAAAACATAGTGAATGTTGAGCTTTTTAAGAATTTATTTCAATAAATGTTCTAGTCATTAGTCCCCCTCTCAAAACTCTCCCTTACTCCCAGCACTCTTCTCTCATTCTGCCACTTTCTGAAATAGTTCTGGAATTCCCTTGTCATGAGTGTCTTTGGTTGTGCTGTTGGACCTATTTCCCATCTTTTCCCTATCGTGGTCCCTTTGACTTTGAGAAAGAGCCAGAAGTTGCATGGTGCCAGATCCAGAAAATAAGGCGGACGAGGAAACACTGTAATGTTTCTGTTTGACAAAAATTGC
>PVIC010027737.1:0-23658 GCA_004025085.1 Thryonomys swinderianus
AAAAAAAAAAAAAAAAAAAGGTCCTTAAACACAAAGAGAAATCTTTGCCAACTCTGATTGACTCTGGAAATTTAGCCTAATGAAAAAGTTCAACAGAAAAGGAGCTATACACCCAAGACGTCAATGCTCTCATTATCTATCTCAAGAAGCCAAAGGGAGACAACGTGACCAAACATACCACTATTTGTCAAGGAGGAAGTGGCAATGCAACAGGCTGGTGGCACATTCCACCCTCGCTAAGGTGTGCCCAGGTAACAATGCGTTGTCCTTGATGCCTACGACGAGTACCTGGACCGGCTAGCGTAATCTTGCGGTGCGGGGGCAACAACCAACAACTCAAGCTGAGCCTCCACTTACCCTTACAGCGAGTTTCCCTGGGGAGCTGTACCTTCCCTTCAGACACTGTCTGTGGCTTCTACACTCAAGCGGCGAAATGAGTATGCGCGATGTACAGCACACAGCTGTGTGTACCACAAGGCCAAATCGTTAATCACCTGGCCTTTTAGAGACAAGGTTTCTGGCCGCTGCTCTATACCACTGAATATTTATCTACTTTTGCATATAGCCAAGTCTTAATTTTAAAGCAATTTTCAAAGCGCTACTGAACATTCCTGATTTTCAACATACATGGCTGATCGTTCTAAAAACAGGACTGAGGTGTGGAGTACAGAATAGTGGTAGAACCACTTACCTACCTAGCATGCCCAAGGCCCTGGGTTCAAACCCCAGCATCACACACACACACACAAAATTTATATATATGTAAGTAGAAAACAGGATTGAATATACTGCCATAAATGAATGGCTGGGAATCATTTTCACTATGTATGCACTAGATCCAGAGCATTTCTGTTGTGTCCTCTGAAGGGTCTTGTGTTGAAGGCTCCATTGCCAGCTCAGGGGCTTTGGGGAGAGTGAATCACAAGCACCCTGACTTCATCCATTTATGAACGCACCGACTCCTCCGTGGCTCAATGGGCTTGCGAGGGGGCCTCATGGGCTGAAGGTCACCGGGGCGTGGCTCTGAAGGGTCTGTTTGCCCCTGAGCCCTGTCTCTCTGGCACTCGCTTCTTTCTCTACTTTGTAGCACCATGAATGAGCACGTAGGCTCTGTCATCTCCTTCCTGTCGTCATCATCTCTGCCTCACTGTGGGCCCAGAAGCAACGAGCTGGTCAGTGACCGACTGAAACTTCTAAACCAGGAACCGAAATACATGTTTCGTCCTTCCAGCTGTTTATGTCAGCTCTTTTGTCACAGAACAAAAAGCCGACACGTCTACTCTTTGTTGCTGGCTTCAAAGGCACAGAATAGAATGTCTCTGTCATTTTATTTTTGTCCTTCTTTGACTAACAACAACAGAGACAATTCTCTAAAACCAATGGGTTAATTATTTTCTCTCAGTATGAATTTCATCTGACATGTTGACTTATGAGCTATATGAATCAGGTATCTCTAGAGTTAAGAACATCATCACCGCAAAAAGCCCGGTCTACTGTGCCTTTTTTTTTTTCTTCTTTTGTACTGAGACTCAAACTCAGGACCTCACGCTTGCCAGGCATGTGCAGCACCCTGAGCTAATTCCCTGGCCCCTCTGCTACTTGTTTTAACCGTAACTTACCTCCCCAAACTCCAGTATCTTCTGTGGAACCACCTTACCCTCTGGAAGAGCTCCCCAAATCTCTAACACCTGGTAACGAATCCCTGACGAATCCATGGAGGTGACACACAGGTGCCACTATTGACTGTCACTGCCCTCCTCCACAATCTGCACTTCTAGCACCTTCCTCCCGCCCACTGGTCCTGCAGGTCCGGCTCTCTGTCTCCAGTCCTACACGGAGACCCAGAGGCTGAGGACCTGCACCGGGCACCACCCCAGTGTGATCTCCCTCCCCTCAGCACCAGTGTAGGGTCCAAGGCCTGAGCCCCCACGCAACCCCCTGACCTCTCCAAGCAACCCTGCCACTTCCGTCCCAGCTCCTGCAGAACCAGCCGGCTCGTTCCTGTCCACGCCTCGGGCCTCCCTGGTCACCCTCAGACGCCATTCGCCGTCTGCCCTGGGCCTTGTCCGCTCACCGTCCTGTGGCCCGACACTTCGCTAGACACTCACACCGCTGCCTCCTTCGTTTTAGTCGGTCTCTACCAGACACTCAGAACCTCCTCCGGGCCGTCTGAGGCGCGTCCGGCCAGAACCCTCCCTGCCGCCCGCCCACTGCGCTGCGTTTCCTTCGAGGCACCTTCGCCTCCCTCCGCCTTTCTCCGCCCTCCCTCGCTCTCCTTGCACGTCTCTACCACTGCACAGGCTCCACCAGCACACAGCTTTGGATGCTTTGCTAGAGTCGCAGTCGGACTTCGACGTTCGATACGTGTCCGATGGACAAACCCACCCACTGCCAGTTAGGGTCCCCCCCTCCTCCACGCGGCCCGTGGGACCTGCCCCCGCCGCCCTGCTCCCCACCCCACTTCCGGCCGCCAGGGAGGCCCGGCCCCTCCCCCACACCCACCTGTCCTGCAGGTGCGACCTACACAGCCGTCCTCAGAGCTCGGCTGGGCCCCTCCGCCTCGCCGTGGCCCCTCCGAGGGCTCCCCCCTTTTCCGGAGAGCCCCGCTGATGGCGGTCTGGCAGGCTGACCAGCAAGGGGTCGGAGGGAGTTAGGGCACACAGACACTGCACGGGACGGGGGAAGACAGGGCGCCTCTGGGGCCGGCACTTACCTTAGGCTCCGTGGAGACCGGTGCGAAGTCAAAGTGCAAGTCCCCGGGCTCAAAAAGCGTTCAGAAGTTCAAGAAGGGACAGCGACGCTTAAACCAAGTATGGAGGCCCCGGCCGGTGAGTCGCCTGCAGCCCCGCGCCCCGCGATGCCCCCTCTGGTGGCCTCAGTTTAACTAAAGCCAACGCAGTCGTAGGTGCCAGGCAGACGGTGCGGCCCGGCTATGTCAGCACCGGCGGCGTCCCAGCTCCGGGGCCGGCGCTCCCCGGGAGGCCTGCGGCCTCACGGCCGGACCCCGGCAGATTCTCCCCTTCCTCTCACAGGTACTCAGCACCTCAGTTTCCCCGGGCTTGTGAACACAGCTCCTCTCCCAGCCACGGACTGACTATGCTGATAAACTACAGACTGGACAAGTTTTCCTTTCAGCTCCTCAACTGAGTATTGAATAAAGGCAATGTTGTCTCTTTTAGAACCAAGGCCATGGCTCTGTAAATGCAAAGCAATCATTGCCTAATAAAACAATAACATAAATTGTATGCTTGCAAGGATTTATTTTAAAGACAGCTGTAAAGTGTCTTAGACACTCAGACCTGTCATTACAATAGTCCCCTCCACATTTTAGTGTTTCTCCGTATCTCACCTAGACCATTTCAATAGCTCTTGCAATCTTTCTTTGCCATCGCCCATGATTCTCGCTCTTCATCTTACAAATACTTTAAAAATATAATCCACAATGAATGTCCTACACTGCAAGCCAGTACACATGAATCGATGGAACTAAAATAAACGTTTTATATACAATGCACTCTGATCTTTTCCATTATTTTTCACCCTTTAGAAATGATAGGCTGACCCACTAAATTGGTTTTACAGCCCCCTGATGGGCCATGACCCATGGTCTAGAAAATGATTTTAGATCGTATTTGTCCCCTGCCCACCTGCATTCCATCAGAATTAACTCAGGGACCATCTCAGTGTCTATGTGATCCACAAGAATAAAAAATGGGCAGATTTGTAAAAGCCGAGAGTTCTCTAGCAGAAAAATGATGGTGTACACACAGCTAGCAGCCTGCCAGGCGAGGCTGTGGAGCGCGGCACAGTCTTTCTGCCGAGTACAAAGGCAGGGATAGCCACTCGGGGTGGGGGGCACTGTCTGCCCCCTGCCACGGGGTCCCTTATTTTGTTGAAGTCGTGCCACGACTCTCACCCTCAAACCTACAAAAGAATCCAATAGCCAGGTGCGCACACCTGTGATCCCAGCAAGCCACGAGGCTGAGGCAGGAGGACTGTAAATACAAGCCCAACCCGGGAATAGCAACCGAGAGCCTGTCTCAAAATAAAATATGGAAAAAAGGGTGGGATATAGCTTACTGCAAAGTCCCTGAGATCAATCATTTAGTATTAAAAAAAATCAAAGAAAAGTTTGCCTCCTCTGACTCCCCATGGGGAGTGGCCAGGTGCCACACTCTGCTGTCCTTCTCATGCCCCGACGGCTCCTCTCCTGTTCTCTGTCCCCAGCCTGGTGTGAGGTGAATCCACAGAATCCACCTCGGCCGAACGTGCTGCCGCCTCGGGCTGGGCCCGGGCCGCGCGGTTCCGCCCTGTCAGGCACGTCAGTCCTGGCGCCCCGAGTCTAGAGCTCCCGCCCTCCACCCCACGAGCCCCCTGCCTTTCCTCCCGCCCCGCTCTCACCACTCCGCACAGCTCTACCGCCCAGAGGCAACCTGGAAGCGACAAGGACGAGACCCCGGGCGCTGGGCGCGGCGGGGTCCTCGGGGCGGCACTCCCAGGCCCAGCCCACCAGGGAGCCAAAGGCAGGGCTCTCCCCTCGGAGGGCCAGTGCTCGAGGCAGAACGGCCCTCGCGGGGGTGGAGCTGCGTGCCCGGCCCAGCACTCAAGGGGCAGAGGCAGGAGCACTGCGGGCCTGACTGAGGGCCGCCCGGGCGGCACAGGGGGACCGCCCCTCGCCACACACCTCGCGCGTGTTGGGCCTCGTGTGCGTTTCCTTTCCGAGCACACCGGGGATAGCCACACTCACACCCCGCTTCCCCAGCTCACCCTGCAAAGGCGAACGCTGGAAACGCAGAGGAACCCGGACAGCTGGCTGCGCCGACCTACCTTGGTCAAATCCATTCCAAGTTTGAGCTGGGAGATGAGATGCAGGATGACGCTACGCTGGTCCTCCATGACGCCCAATTCTGTCTCTTCTTTATCTTCGTTGTCGGTCTTCTCATCTTCAGACAAAACCAGTTCTGGGCCTGAGTTCGGCTAAAATGAAAATCATCATCAACTATCACCAGCTGGCCCATGACAAACACAGTGAAGGAACTCGGTGCGACCCCAGTTCTGACCTACGGGGACTTCTCCGTAAGCCATCCTACTGCCCTCCAGGGGGCAGGCTCTGCTCGGGCCACTCCCCACCGTCCCCGTCGGGGGCCCTCTGGGCCAGAAGGCTGTCCCTGACCACAAGCTCCTGCTCTTTGAGAAACTGATAGGGCAAGAGTATGTAACTTCCTCTCCCCATCTCGCCCTTGCCAAACCTGCCCAGCCCATGATACTTATTTGATGTAATTTAGATCTAATGTAAAAATCGCTTCTCGGCCTTTTGGCTAAGATCAAGTGTAGATCTAATGTAAAGTTTCCTGTTCATACATAAAATTTGGATTCTCCCTGGAGTAAAATTATCTGACATACAGAAAATGTTACTGAAATTATTTCTTCTCCAATCAATTACAGTCACTATATCATGTACAAGAAATCTTAGAATTGGCATTGAAAGAGCAAGACAAAATGAAAATGTAAGGAGAAACTCTTGAAACTTTAGAATGATACAGAGATATATACTGGCCACATGCACCGCTTTCCTCAGTCCAAGTTTGTGAATTCAATTGCTGGATTCAACTTTCCCAATTGCACAGAAAACAGGAAAGCTAATAAAATCTGCGATAGGAATTACTGAACATATAAGCTTTCAATACCCAAGTGTCAAGGATTATGCAATGCAAAGCTGCACTGGGAATTAGGCTGGAAGAAGTCACCTGTTCCACTCCTCCACATTTAGCTGTGTTCTTAGGATACACCTGCTTACCCATAAATAAAACCCTCTGCAGAACACTACAGACTTGTTTCCAATTATCAGTGACAGTTCAGGCATAACACACAAAAATGCAGCAGTCAAAGGTATTAAATGTAAAAGGATAAAGATATGCCTGTGTCTACACAGAAACTGACGCTCTGCTAATCTCACCAGACAGAACCATCTTCCTTCTGAATCAACTTCGATACGTGAGTACAAAGGTGAACTGAGTGGTCAGGTGATGTAACTATCCAGAGTAGCGTGTACCTTGGAGATACGCCATGGTGCTCCCTTCTGTCTGCTGCAGGCATTTCTAAAACTTCAATTTAACCAGACTTTTCTACAGACATAGTGCAGGTTGCTCTTAATCTCTAAATAACCACATCTGTTGAGAGATGGTTGGGTGGACAAAGCGTCCAACATTTGAGTTTGAGTGTACTTCTATCACGTGCCTGATTCTCTGGCCTTCTCCTGACATCTGCTATAGGACACCACTCCTCTAGCATACCGAATCAAGTGAGGATCTAACCCTTCTGTCCCATGGAGTTGGTGAAAGCAGGGGCAGGAGCCTCGCCTAACAGCCAGGGCCCAAAGCTGCCCGGTCTCACTCATACCCCTTTCTGCTGTGCTCCAGTGGCTGCCGCCAGCAGCGCAATGCTCAGTCTGGACAGCTGAGGCCAGTGTGTACAAAGCCGCCTGCTGTGCCCGGCCTGCTCGCTCTCCCTTCTGCCTGCTCCAGAGTCCGGGCCAGTGTTAAGCAGGTGCTGGCTCAGTCCCGGGAGCCTGCGACCCCGTGGGATGCCACCGGCCCCAGGCAGCTCGGACATCACCCCTCCCAGGCCGGAGGGCTGCAGCTGCCGCTCAGGCTCCTGTGCAGCGACCTGCAGGCAGTCCTCCGGACTGACAGAATTCCCTCACCAAGGCCACCGCGGGAGGAGAGCGGACTGCCTGGGCATCCTGCTAAACAAAGCGACAGCCCAAGCGTGGTTGCTATGTGCTCTAGGAAGGAAAGCGTCACTCTTTCTTCCCGTCTGCGCGCGTGAATGCACAGGGAAAGCTCCACCTTTCCCCTTTCTGCCACATTCGGGGTGCTGTGTTTACAGAGGCCCACACCTCTTCCCATCCGCCCTCCTCAGACACTGCGCCCAGCCTGACCGGGAGCCACTGAGGAAGTCTCCGCAAGATCCTGCCACGGGCTGGACGCTGACCAGCGTGAGCACCAACAAACCGCCGCAGGCCGGGCCCACACCACACGCCCCGTGGGCAGGACGGTTCTCAAGGCCTCTCACCCCACAGAGTGGACCGAGTCTGGCACACAGTGTCCAGAGCTGACTCATCTGGACGCCACGGTCCGAGCTCCCGAGTGCCTGGATGCTCTGCCCAGGGCAGGATGACCGCAGGAGACCCAGCGGCCATCTCCCTCGCTGGCACAAATCCTTAGCAAACCTTGCCCCAAACTTAAGGACTCGGCACTCTTTATTTTCTCTTCACGCAGCTTCTGAGAACTTGTCTTCTCTTTTTTCTTTTCTTTTTTTTTTTTTTTAACATAATAGTTTGTGAATGATTCTTCTCTTACCCAACCTCGAATAAATCATGAAGGCTTTTTTTTTTTTTAAAGGCTCCTTTCATTTATCTGGCTGGCAATGAGCTCTGCCCCTCCGCGAAGGGCAGACCCTCTGTGAGCGCCCCTCTGGGGACGCGAGGAGCAAAGGGGCAGCTCTCAGCAGGGCCGTGGGCAACATGAACAATCTGTGGGTGCCACACAGCACCCACCATCTGTGGGCACTACCTGGGAAAGCCCTGAGGATCCAAGTTCATGCTGCAGGTGAAAGGCACAAAACCTTCTCTTCCAGGGTCAAGGGCCCGTTTATTCTGCTACTGTGACATGGAACCAAGGAGGCCACTGCTTCGTTGTACAGTCAGTGCGCATGCTCCGCGCACTGTGGGCTCCCTCCCTTACAACGCCCTGCTTCTCCCTCAGGGCCTATGTCCGCCCACACGCTTCCAGTCTGTGACTTTCACCTACAAAACAATAACAAACTGCAGGTGACTGAAGATGGCAGAGTGGTGTTTCTCCATCTCAGAAGAAAAATGCATGTCACAAGTGGTTGTCTACCACCAAATTTATATGACTCAAGAATGTATAGCTCTCCCCTTTCCCAGAGATCTTTGCAAGTGAGCCTGCCCAGCCACAAAAATGTACATAGACTTGAAGATGAAATGGAATTAAAGTATGTTTTGAAGAAAAGCAGCCTTTGGAAAAACGAGATTTTTAATAAAAACAAAAATTATGACTCAATATTTCTACCATATGAGCACCTCAGGGCATATGGTGTTACAAATATCAAGTGACTCATGCCTATTAGCAAAAATGAGGAAAAACCAGTGAAAATGTGATGGAAAGGAAAAGATTTAATGGGCTGGCTGGGGTTTAGGGACCTTTGCTGGTGGCCCAGCAGTGTCCACATCAATAATTCTTGATCCAAGCCGCGTGGACAGGCCTTAAGATATCCATCACCATCCTTGAAATGGTATGCAAAAATTGTGTGGGTACTTTCCTGAAGAGAGGGTCCACAGCTCTCCTGGGGCTCTCGGGAAGGCCTGTGCCCTTGGCTGACCTCAAGCCTCACCAGTCACTAGTGAGGCCCTGTAAGAGACAGGGTCTTGGCATGGGGGGGTTGTCATCAAGGGCAGGCATGCCATCTGCCCTAACCCCAAACTACTTCTCCAGGCGGGAGGAACCAGCCCAGAGACCGGGAGCCAAATCCAATGGGAAAACTGACTAGTGTTAGGCAGACGTGGGTCCAACAGTCTTCTCACTGTGGACACAGGAACAGGAGAAACAGTCAGCTCTCCTTTCATTTTTAACAAAAATTTTAATGCTTCATTACAAATGCAAAATTTCAAGGAAGGCTGAATGAAATGCCAATCTTTTTTTTATTCAATACAGGGATGTAACATCATTACAGTTCGGGTCAGTTCCAAGAAAAACCGTGAAGTGGACATTAACTAGCAGTTCCTTTCCTGTCCCTGCTGCAGGCCTCACTTCCCCCAAGTCCTTACCCCGACTCCGCTTTCTGGCACTTCACCCCGACTTTCCTTCTCAGGCAGTGATACCACCTGCTCTTCTCTCCTAACAGAGACCTGGGTAAACAAAGCATTCCGTCTTGCACACCTGATAACCCAAGGTCTTAACGCGCTGGGTGCAAACATCACTGGTTCAGCTTGTGGCATCATGGCGAGGCCTGCAGTCCCATCACCCAACCTCCACAGGTGCCTCTGCCTTGGACCAAGAGTGCATGCGTGCTGCAGTCTTTCAATTGCAGACATGCAGGGACTCCACTTCAGCAGGATTAAGGCAGAATCCTAAAGCCTCTTCTGCCCAAGGAAATTCAACCTTGACATAGATATTCTTAAGGAGATAATTCTCAACAGAAAAACACTGATCACTGCTGAGTTCACGTCATCTATCACTGTCCCGAACTCCTATATGTGCCAAGGACAGACAAGGGAGCCAGCTAAGAATAAACAGCACATTCTCCTCCGGCAGCCAGCACACCACAGTCCCATCGATTTCAAGCCTGGCAACATTCCCCACACACAGTTACCTTGGCACGAAGGCACAAGGGTGAATTGAACCACAGCAAGGAGCCTTGGCACCGAACAACAAGATGAAACAAACACAGACATCATTCTTATGAGAAAAGAGGGAAATCTAGCCTGTGCTGGGGAATGAGCCCAGGGCCTTACATGCTAAGCATGCACTGTATAGTTAAGCTACATCCCAGTCCCTTGGAAAGCATTTTAAGGGTGTTCTGAGGGTCACAGAAGGGCAAGCGGTGGGGGAGATGACACCAAGCACCACTCTCCGACATCCCCAAAGGGAAGGTCAGACGGAGCAGTAGAGGGGAGGAGGAACAGGAACGACACCCACTCCTTTATAACTCATTTCTCAATACTACGGCTACATGGAACATGTGATCACAAGCAATCATGCCTGGCTACAAGTCAAAAGATGCTGGTTTGTCAGTAAATGAGAAGTTCTGGGAAAACAAAGGGAACCTGAGATGTGAATTGAGGTGAGGGGCTGAGGAGACAGACAAAAAACTTGAAAAATAAAAATACAGCAGGGCTGAGGATTTAGCTCCATGGTTCTGGCATCTTCCTTGCAAATGCAAGGTCTCAAATTTGATCTCCCATAATTACATACCACAATGCTGGACATGGGGGAGGCAGAGGCAGGAGACTGTGAGTTCGAGGGTAGTCTAGGCTATAAAATGAGCTCAGAGCCAGTCTGAACTACAAAGCAAGACCCTGTCTCAAAAAGCAAAACAAAACAAAACAGAGTAAACAGAAGGAAGAAACCTGAGTGTCTAAGAGGTACGTGGGCCTAGCGACAAACTACTAAATGCATTTTTTCAGCTCCAGTGACAACCTATTACTGTTGTTGAGAACATTAATGGAATCCATCGAACCAAGGTCATAGGCTCTTATCTCTAATCATTTCCTATTCACAACGTATTTAACCACTGTCATAATCATTACATAATGCTACACCGTATCTTGATGTTAGCAACGTTTTGCATCCTAAGATGCCCATCTGACAGCCCAGTGTCGTGAAAACTGGCAGAGCTGTATCTGAATATCCAGGCCCACCCAGTATGCCAGTGCCGTCCCCACAGCCCAATATAGGCAAAGATGGCTTTGCCCCTCGCGAGAAATTTCATCACGTGACTACAAAGAACAAGGTGTTCGTTATTACAAGACTGGAAAGTTGACCTCCCCCAAAGGCACAGGGACAAAGGTTTGCCAAATGGCTGCTCCTGATGACCAACTGTCCTTCCCAGCCTCAGCACAAGTGGGATTTGTCTTCCAGACGGGTCTTTCTGGTGCCTTGCTCTGCTAGCTCCCGAAGCAGGCCATCTCTGCCGGCGGAAGGTCCCTCAGCCCAGTGGACAGATGCTCCTCTGCGGTCAGAAGTCACAACGAGGACAGGCATGGACGTGTGTCTTCACGGGGCCCTGACGTGGGGCAGCTGTCCAAGGCTCCCGTACACGAGCTACCGCCTGTGTGGAGCTACTCCCAAAGCCAGGCAGCCGAAAGCGCCCCGGAGGCAGCACCGCCTTTAGAGGATCTCAGCTTGCCAACTCGAGGCAGGTTCAACAACGAGGCCACCGTGAAGAGGACCCGACGCAGAAGCCGGCTCTGTCTCTCACGGGTCCCAGCAGAAGCATGTCCACACAGCAGCCTTGTCCCCCACGGCCAGTCTGGAGATGCAGAGCTGGTTGCCACTGACACCACAGTCCTCCTGCTGCCTCCCAGTGGAAGAGCTGGCTTCCTCGCGCTACCCACACATACACACGCATTTACCACACTTGGCTCTCATAGACTGGAAAGACAGATGCTCTTCCTGAGCAAAGGGGCCGACCTGCAGAAAGGTTAATTTTAAATAAAATATACCCTGGAAGGTAGAAGGAAGTCACTTCTGGGGAAGGGAGGGCATTTGTCAGCCAATATAAGCAGAACAGTTAGACCAAGAGGACTAAGAGGCGCTCCCTTAAGGAAACATTCCAGGAAAGCATTCAAAGGAAGCAGCAGCACATCATTGACTTACTTCTGCATATCTGCTTAGAAACTAGAGTCTGGCCATTTTTAAATGAAAGAAAAAAAGTCAAGGAGGAGCAAAGAAATCCCAAAGAAAGGACAAAAAAGCAAAGGAAGCAGCAGTAGCGGGTGGGGGGGCCGGGAGCCACCTGGCACGGGCTCTCGCGCATGCCGCAGGGAACACCGAGGCCCAGCATGCCGGAAGCGGGGCTGCAGAGCTGAACCGCGTTACTCCAGCGTTACCCTGCAGCCTGGACCGAGGGGAATGCAAGGGGCCCCGGCAGGAGCAGAGGCTACCAGGCGCCAAGAGCCACACTATCTCAAGAAGCAGGAGGCTGGCACCGTACAGCCAAATCCAGCACGGAACTGGTAAAGTGGCCAAGGCTCGGCAGGACTTCCTGAAAGCCAAGCTGTCCAGGGACCAGTGTCACCATGGACGCGATCCTGGTGTTGCACGAGCAGCATGGATCATAGACGCTCACTAGCACTAGGATAAAAGTCATGACAAGGACAAGGAAGAGGCCACCGAACAGGACACCTGACCGACAGGCTGCGGGAGACAGTGATACACACCCATGAGAGCTCCAGCTTGGTTTGCAGATAGCTACAGACAAGGCCTGAAGCCACTAGTTTCTACCTCTAAGGCTCATTGTCCTTGTGTAGAACGGAGATGGTGCCATCCACGCCCAAGAAGACTCAACACAACAGAGTATGTAACAGAGCAGGACCCGGCTCGCAGAAAAGCCTGGTCAACAGCCGAGTCTGACAAGGCCCGCGGCTCTCCCCTGTGAGCACAGCACCCACAGGAGGGCTGACCTCAAGCCATGGCGATCAGACCCACATGCTTCCCTGCGGCCCTCCCCTCAGCAGCACCCGTCCGGACCCTGTACGGTGCCTCGCAAGTCTCCCTCAGGTTGCTCCAGCAATGGGGACAGCGAGGGCTCTAGGACCACAGTGGTCCAGGCTCCCAAACGTAGTCTGTGGTCCTAACCGTGAAATGGCACCCCTTCCCCCGTGTGGGGCTGCGCTGGGCAAGTCCTGGAAGGGATTGTGAAACCCCCTCCCTAACCATTCTCCATGCAAGTGTGGAGTCTACACGGGTTGAAGCAGTAAAGACCACGAACCGGAGGGGGCACCCCAACAGCTGGCCCCAGAAGACCAGCTATGGTTCGGTGGTGACAGAAGCCATGGACATAGTGTCCACAGCCACCAGATTCACAGAAGGGCCAGGAAAGGGAAGAACTTCCCTTCAGGCACCATTCTAGACTTGCTGCAGCTCTGACAAGAGGAAAAGCAATGCTTTGAGACACAAATGGCACACGGGAGAGTTCCACTGTGAGCAGGCGCCAGGCCTGAGAGCTTCTCCCACGGCCGCCACCCTGGACCTCACAGACAGCAAAGCACCACACTTGCCACTGAAGCCGCAAGGATGCATGGGAGTGGCTCTGAGTTCAGCTGCCTGCTATTCCGGCAGAGGAGGACAGACATCTTCCTTTCCCCTAGCCCTAGGTCCAACCGGTCGTTCCCGACTCCTCCTTTAAGACTTGGCTCCCTACAGTTCTGATGCCCCACAGTGGAACGTCCACTGTGCCTAGGCACTGGACACCAGGACATGGCCATTCGGGTGCTTGTTGAGCTGAATTTCTGCAGTACCTGCTTCCTGGCTGGACCAGCAAGGCCGACTGCCGTGAAGAGAAACACCGCCGCTCAGGGCTGCCCACCCGGGCCGAGGGCTCACGGGCCACACGCCGGACAGGGGAGAAGGAACGCGGGGGTCACTAGCGGATCAGGCGGCACCAGGGTGGACAGTGGTGGCCAAGGGCTGTCAGCTCCCCCACTCTAACTCCCTCATGACCTTGAGCTGCTCTAATTTGCTCTCCCCTTTGGAGAATCCTGGCACAGAGGATGGTTTATAACGTCTTCAATAAATGTTTTTCCAAAGAACAAATAAAACCAAAGAAAAATGAGAGATTTATGGACCAAAAAAAAAAAAAAAATCTAGCTTGAAAACTCCAGGGCCGCTCAATGGCAGGGGTCACACGGTGCTGCACTCACATGACACATCCAGAACGGTAACTCCAGACACAGAAAGCAGACCTGTGGGTCCAGGGCGCGAGGATGAGTCATGGGGTGACAGCTAAAGGGTATCGGGGGTTTCTGGAAGGTAAAGAGACTGCTCTAGGGTTGGCTGTTGTGAGGACCATGTTACCTGTGAGCAGACTGGAGCCCACCGACGCTTGACACCTTACGTGGGTGAGTCATCCAGCACGATGTACTACCTCAGGGTGCCGTTATTCAAAAATGCGATCGGAGGAAAGAAAACATGACACAAAATCACCCAGTGAGGTAGGGGAAGGAGATCAGAGAGACTCCCACGGGCAGCCAGCTCCGGGCAGAGCCTCACCGAGGCCGAGGGAGCGGGGACATCGAAGCACCGGCAGATCGCAAGGGAGGCACTGAGGCCGTGGTAGCAGGGGGCCTGGCTGAAACCAGGTACATGGCCTTGGCCTGATAACCCGACTCGGCCCTTGGAGAGCCTTTCTCTTCCCGTGGCTTCAACGGTTTACACCCTGCCAGCTTCAAAATTTGTAGGTCAAGCTCAGCCTTCTGCTGACTCCAGCTCTGCACATCAGCTGCCCAGGCAACATCTCCCTACAGCTCTCGTGGCTACTGGAAAGACAGGCCGTGGAGAGCTGCCTCGTTCCGATCCCTGGGACCCGCAGATACGCGACTTTCCTGACAAAGGAAGCCACATGTGTGATTAAACGAAGACAGCGCAAGGGAGAAACTGTCCTGGATTATTTAGGTGGGCCTCACACAGCTCGCTGACAGGACAAAGTCTCTCCTGGATGAGGTCAGAGAGAGGTGCGGCCAGGAAAGGAGGGCCTGTCTCTGAAGACAGAGGGAGGGGTCTCCACCCAACGGCCGCAGAAGCCTCAGCCAGCTGGGAAGGCCAAGGAGGCAGGTTCTTCCCCAGAGCCTCCGGAAAGGAACAGTCTCGCTAATATTCCCCCAAATGTCACCCGCAGAACTGGAGAAGGACAGACATGCTCTTGAAATCAGTAAGTCTGTGAGTATTTGTGACAGCAGCAAACAGAAAACACCACCTGATGGTCACGCCAAGTGGAACATATCTGGGTCGGAGCTTTGCACAGATCTCCACAAGGTGGTCCTCCCTGTCTGAAGGATGGCTCTTCCTTCCCTGGCGCATCCTTGACTCTCCGGCCAGGTTCTGTCCAAAACCTGGTTGCCTCTCAGCACCTGCACCATCCTGGCACCGCCATCTCACCCACAGCTCTGCCAGTGGTGACCAGTCAGTCTCCCCAGCCCTCTTCCACCTCTCACGCCTCCTCACAGTTCCCAGAAACCATCTTAAACTGTGAAGTACACCTCGTCACTCTTATGCTCAAAGCCCTTCCCCGCTTTATGCCAAGGAAACCTCCAAGTCCTGGCTCCGCGTGACGCTTCCCTGTAACTTCTGTCTTCCTTCCCGGGTTACTTCCTCCCCCTCACCCGCCACCCTCTGTTTCCAGAACGCATGCGCTGTATGCCCACCTCACGTCCTTCACACCTGCTTTTCCTCCCTCCTGCTTGGTCTGCTCCTTCACCTCACCTCTTTCACTCCTCAAATGCTGCCCCATCAGAGTGGCCTCCAGCCACCGTTTAAGCCCCTCCCCTTCCTTGCCTCTGTTGCTATGACACCTGGGCCCCAGCACCTGAGTATATGACCCAGCACCTCCCTAGGTTACCTTGCACGCTAGGTGCCTCCTTCGTTTGCCATGGCACTCTGAGAACATTCTTCCCTGAACACACAACCGCCTCTCTGATCAGAAGTCTCGCACAGGGACAGGGTTGTGCCTCAATGGTGGAATGCATATTGGCATGCACTGGGGCTCTGGGTTCAATCCTCAGAACCACAAGAAGGAAAAAGGAACACGGCTTCCACGGCTTCCCACCGCCACAGGCAACTGTCTAGACAGCCCAAAAGTCAAGGATCCTTGATCTAGCTCAAGCCGCCGCCTCCTTCTCCTCATCCACTTTCCCTCTGGCCCACATTGAGCACAGTATAATACAGGGCACAGTCTATCCACAGATCCACATCTGTTTTTTCAACCCTCTAGGGTGGGAATATTAAAAGTTCTCTCTACTAAACATGCACATGTATTTTTTTTTTCTTGCCACTATCCTCTACTCAGTACAGAAAACTATTCACATGGCATTTAAACCCACTAGGTAGTATTTTAAGTAAGCTGTACATTTGTATGCAGGAGGATGTATACAAAGGTTACATGCAAATCCTGCACCGCTTTACATCAGGGACCACAGTATCCCTTGTTTTTGCTACCCAAAGGGGGACAGAGCCTGCCAGAGAACTGGACTTATTTCTCATGCTTTTATCTAGAACTGCACTGTCCAGTACAGTAGTAACTAGCCCCATGTAGCTATTTAAGTAAAATTAAATACAATTAAAATTCAGTAAAAACGGCACTATCCACATTCTGAGTACTGAGCAGCCACTGGTGGTTAGTGGCTGCCACACTGGACCGTTGTGAAAGAAAGTATTTCCGTCATTACAACAAATTCCTTTAAAAACTTGCATGGGTACATTTGTGATGCATAATGGACACACTGACCATGGTAAGTCGGCACATACCCATGTAACAGCTCACTCTACTTCCCTCGTCCTCTTCCCATTTGCAAAACGACCACATCTTTGCTTCCGAATGTCTTTATGTTGCTCTTTACATTGTAGGATGAGTTTCTCATACAAGAGAAGCGTATCACAGCAGCCTTTATTGGAGACTGTTGCTATAGAGATTTAGTGTCCTCCCAGTTCATCTCTGCTTCCTGGACAGCGATTGCCCTCCAAACCACAGCACCGTTCTGGTGACCTAGGCAGGTGGTCTGCCTTTCCTCCGGAGCCCCATTCACTTGTGAGTCTCGCTGCGGCCATTCCCAGACCGCTGTCCTATCTAACTGTTCGTAACTTCTGGGGAATGTAATGTTCAGTACAGGTTCTAAAAATCTAAATTTCCTACTGAAACAAAAAGAACAACTTTACAAACACATCCATCTCAGAAATAAAATAGAGCAATGTATTTGGCTAGTTAGTAGTAAATAAAATGATGTGTTCCTAAAAACTTAAAGAATTCCACTACCTGTGACTTACTTCTACTGTAACCAGTGGTGCACACTGAGAAGAGAATTTTGACTTTCCGTATCCAGTTTAAATTACTATTGATGTAAGCTTTGTACTGAGAGATGGATTTCTTCTCATTTTTCAATGATAAGTGCCTTTATTCAGAAAATAAACACCGTAAGACTGAAGTCAACGGTACCATATAAGTGATTCTTTCACGCTCTCCACTTAATGCCACTGTCTTGGTCTTCCCCCCAAATTACACAGTTATGGGACTCAGCTCTACAGTAGAGACAGAAAAAGGTGCAAACCAATGAGGGTGGTGGCAGCCGAAAGCCCCTGCCCCAGCCCTAGCCTAGAGCAACCGCTGTGACTCGAGAGAGCTTCAAAGACCAGGCCACTCCTGACATGGGATCGGAAGCTCTGGGGCCAGGCTGCCATTTGTTTTTTAGCTGTCATTTTAAATGAACTTTAATTATAATTTATACCCAGTACAATGTACAGATGTTAAGTGTCAGTTCTATGAGTTTTGTCCTATACATTTTTTTTTTTTTTCTTTTTGGAGACAGGGTCTCGCTTTGTAGTTCAGGCTGGCCCTGAGCTCACTATGGTGCCCAGGCAAGCCGCCGCGAACTCAGCAATCCTCCCGTCTCTGCCTCCCAAGTGCTGGGATTACAGGCGTGAGCCACCACGCCCAGCATTATATGTGGTAACCGGGGATCGAACTCAGGTCCTTACGCTTATGAGGCAGGCGCCGGAACCACTGAGCTAACCCTCCGGCCCTGTCCTATACATTTTTTACTGTTCTTAAGTATATAGTTCAGTGTTACGAACTGCGTCAAAAGATCTCTAGAACTTTGTCAACTTGCAAAGCAAACTGCGCCTGTTGGACAGCGACTCCTCTTTCCACCTGCCCCTGAAGGACGCGTGTCCAAGTCGTCGGGGAAGAGCATGACAAGAGGTGCCTCTCCAGAGGCAGGGTGGACCCAGGTCTGAGCCAGACACCAGCGGGGAGTGAACAACGTTTCCCGTACACTCGCATATTCCCTTATTAGATGCTGATGACTCCCAAAACAGATTCAGAAAGCTATGGACCTGGCCTGGATGGGGGGTGTATTTCCATCCATGCCATGCCTGGTGGTCATTCAATTCCGACTATGAATTTTATCTGTCCACTTCAATCGTTTCTCTCTCGCCTGGAAATTCCCAAACGATTCTCTCCAGTGGACATTTCAGAAGGGAGCAATGACGTAAGCAACACGAGGAGGGATATCGCCAAGCACAGAATACTTCTGATTTACAGGTCATTAAAAGCAAGAGGCATTTACTGTTCTTTGCAGGCCAAAAGGGACTGCACCGTGAACAGCGGGAAAGGGAAGTGCGTTGGGGCCTCTGGTGCACACACTGCTCCCCCGGCCACGCAGAAGGTACTTTCATGGGGCCCTTCAATGCGCCAGGCACGTAACAGACACAGTAGCAGTCCAGCCTTTGAGGGTCAAAACCAAGCAAGTTCACCCTCTTTTGCTTCCAGAGGTGGAGTTTCTAGATCATTATCTCTGACTCTCAAAGGATCAACAGTTTAGTGTCCCATGTAGAATAAGGGCTGGACATTTTCTGGAACAATCCAAAACTTAGGCAATTTTAGACCTTTGTATCTTTCTTCAGGACAGCTCTGGTATATTCCACTTATGTTCAGGTTTCTGTACATATTAACAGACCGAGGCAAAAGCATCTAGGAGAAAAAGGGTTCCAGTGTTTTGCAGATTAAAAAAAGAAACTCAAAACAAAACTACCACAGCTCTTAATTCCCTGGTGAAGCAGCACTGATAACCCTCTGATAAAGCTACAGTCTCTACAGGCCCCTCAATACCTTATGACTCACATGGCAGGCATTTCCTCTGCTTTTTAATTTGCATTATGTGTGTCCATTTTTCTATCACCGTGACAGAGGACATTAAAAGAAGGTTTCCCTGGGCCGGAGGGTTAGCTCAGTGGTTCCGACGCCTGCCTCGCAAGCACAAGGTCCTGAGTTCAATCCCCGGTGACCACATACAATGCTGGGCGTGGTGACTCACACCCACCAGCAATCAGGACCACATACCACAGTGTCAGGCGTGGTGGCTCACGCCCGTCATCCCAGCACTCGGGAGGCAGAGACAGGCTGATTG
Source organism: Thryonomys swinderianus (assembly GCA_004025085.1). Lineage (NCBI taxonomy): Eukaryota > Metazoa > Chordata > Mammalia > Rodentia > Thryonomyidae > Thryonomys > Thryonomys swinderianus. Next base: position 18,698 of record PVIC010027737.1, read on the forward strand.
CTGAGTTTGAGGCTTGCCTAGGCTACATAGTGAGCTCACGGCCAGCCTGAACTACAAAGCAAGACCCTGGCTCAAAAAAAAAAAAAAAAGAAGGTTTCCCTGAACTCTTATTCAAATGTGAACTGAATAAAGGATCTAAGAGGGTAATTGCAGCAATTCATATTTTTTTATGTTATTCCATTTCCATGAAATCCAAATGAGGCTCACTGTGTCTTCTACTCTACAAACTGTCACATTATCATGCTCTTTTTTGCCCTGCTCTCAAATGGCTCATTCAGTGAAAGCTTCGAGTGGAAATCTGAGAGAGACAGCCATCATCATCCTAGGATAATGCGAACAGTGTGTGATGACACTATTAATGACCAGAACTGTGGGCTTGCTGTGGTTAGCACAGACAGAATATGAACTTTCAGGTATAATGCAATTAGGCAGGACCGCTACTCCTCCAAATACTGAATTCTGTTTTGTTTGCATCAAACTGATGCACAGAATTTCCATTTCTGTAGGCAAAAAGTGATCCGAAGTAACTCTTGAAGTAACTCTTCAAGCTGAGGTTTTGTCACTTCCGTAGAGAATCTGAGAGCACTCTCTATTCCTAAACAGTACATCTTCCACGGATCCCTAACACACGAAACACTCCCTGTGAGTTTCAGATTAACCCCACAGAATGTACACTTTATTTGAAATTGACATTTAACCAGATATTCCTATTTTATCGGGTCATGTACAACCAAACACCTTTGAAACTACAAGAAAAAAAAATTCAACTTCCATTAGTTTCATTTTTGAGAAATTATTCTATTGTTTTGTAAAATTTGACAAATACACTACATGCACCTGTCTTAAAACAACATCCAGCAAGTCGGGTGTGGTGGAGCTTGCCTGTAATCTCAGCACTCTGAGAGGCTGAGGTAAGATTACCACTTCAAGCCCAGTCTGGGTAATCCGGTGATTTAGTGGCACCAACTCAAAATATGAAAAAGGCTGGAGAGAGAGCTCAATCCAAAAGGCCTTGGGTCCAATGCCCAGTACCAAAATCTTTTAAAAACCACAAAAACAGCAACACCAGACCCTACGCTGGAATCGAAATTTCAAACCAGAAGCTCTAGAAACCACCTCTAAACATTTTGCTATTTACTCCCAGGCAAGAAGCCAGGTCACCAAGAAGATAAAAAGAGAAGAGCAGCCTTACTGTGGAGCGATTATATTCCTCAGCAGCAATAGCAGGAATCAGCGAATTGAACCCAGAGGCGCCCTACCGCTGAGTCATACCCAGTGGTTTTTATCTTTACTGTTAAGACAGGCTCTCACGAAGGCATCCAGGTTGGCCTAGCATTTGCCACCCTCCTGGCTGGACTCCCTGAGGGGCTGGGATTTCCACCACACCTGGCTGTAGCAGTGCCCTGAAGGAGGGGTCTGCTCCGTTTCGGCTAGATGACATCCCTAGGACAGATGGATGCGTGTGCCAGTTGGGCTGGATCCCCGCACCTGCCGTCTCCCTCCAAGACAGCAAACACGCAGACCTGCCTGGGGGCTCACTCGAGCTTGTGTTCCCAGACACGACGCCCAATTCCGGAAGTTAATTTTAATTAACACTAAAGTATGGAAAGCCTCTCAAATGCTTGTTGACACCGCTTCTGACCTATACACCCAAACGCAAGTGCACCTAAGATGTGACAAAATGTTGCTGGCTTGATATATAGAAAGCAGTCTTGGAGAATATGAATTAGAAAATTCAACAGTCCAAATGAAAAATTTGCAAAGGCTATGAACAAGACATTAAAGGCCAAAAAACAGTATAAATGGCTTGCAAATATGTGAAAATATACTTAACTTTGCCCATAATTATAAAAACAAATTAAAACCAAGATACCATTGCTCACCTAAAAATACTGATAATGAAATCAGAACCTGATCGTCATTCTTCAATGGCATCAAGACAACAACAGTCCTCATACACTGCTCAGAGTATAAATTCAGCTTAATCACAGACAGCATTTTGGTAACTGTAACTATCAACATTTTAAATTCCTACACTTGTTGCCTGAATTTCACTTGCATTGCATTACTTGATAGTTTCCTTACATAAGCTAGATTTCCACAAGTGTACAAAAATATACGTAGAGCAAAATTTGTAGTAATGAAAAACTGAGCATTTTAAATGTTTCTCCTCGGGTCTGGTTAATTACAAGCTAAATAAATTATGACATATAACTCCATGAATTAGAAGACATTCAATGAATGGAATGGCTTTGAAAATGCTCAGAAGAATGCAAACCATCTGGGTATGGTGACTTACCCCTGTAATCCCAACCCTTGGGAGGCAGAGGCAGGAGGATTCCTGTGAGTTCAAGGTTAGCCTGGGCTACATAGTGGGCTCTGGGGCAGCTTGAACTACAAAGTGAGACCCTGTCTCAAAAAAAAAGAATGCAAACTACCTCTACTGACACAGAAAGATAGCTAAGAGACACTGTTAAATTATATAGGAAACACTCAAAGGGAATGTGGTAGGGGAAAGTAATGAGGGGAAAGAATACGATTTGAAAAGGAAAAGAAACCACATGTACATAGGGGGTGGGGGTTTGTGGGGTGGGTAGAGAAATGGGTAGAAATGAGAATTAACTTATGTTATATACTAGTACAAATTCTTCAATGTTGAGTGTGATTGTGAGCTGTCTATAAAATGTACCAATAAAGAATCCAGTTTAAAAAAATATAAGGCCACAGAATGTTACCTATAGTGTCTGTCGGAGTAAAAAGGTTTTTGAAATGATAAATGTGTATGCACTGGTTGGGCAAATCCCCAGGGACAGATACAGAGCAGCCTTACTAAGGTGAACATGAGAAAGTCAGTTTAAAAAGTAAATTGTTATTTTAAACTTTGTACAAGCTCCACATGGTCCTTTTTAAATACGATTATGTTATTTTACAGCAATTTTTAAAACTTCCTCACTGCCAAGCTGTAAAATGTGTGAACTGGCCAGGACGCCACCCTCCAGTTGCCATCCGGCTTGCTTCTGAGGCCCTCGGAGGCGGTGGGGGCAGGGCGGGCGACGAGCAGCGGCAGACTGCGGAAAAGGTTTGGAAAGGTCTTGCCGGGTACAGGAAGCAGAGCCAGTTATTTTCTGCTCATGAAGAATCCAGCTGAGCCATGCTTTCCTCAAAGGGAGCAATTTAACAGCTCGCTCGATTTTGGGCCAGACGATGGTCCCAGTTCCAGTCCACCCAACGCATCCCGCATCCCGCGACCCAACCGACTCGCCTGCTGTGGTGGTGGAACGCCAGTCAGGCAATGGGGTGGCTCAGCAGCTGGCTCTGAATTAAGGAAAGTGGTCTAGATGATCGAGGTAGGCTCAATGCGACCTTTAAGGGTGCTTAAAGTGAAAGGAGGAGGCAGAGAGGGAAGTCAGGGGGAAAAAGCAGAATCAGAGAGTTACAAGGTTCCTGGCTCTACAGATGGAAGATGGTCCTTAAACCGAAAAACCCTCCAAAAGCGCCAAAAAACCAAGCAAACAGATTCTCCCCCTCGAGTCTCCAGAAAGAGCAGCACGGCCGGCGCGGGGTCAGGCTTTCACTCACAGCACCCTGAGATGACAGAGTTGTGGTATTTTGTTAGGGCAGCAACGGGAAACGAATACTACCTACCTCGTTTCCATACACCCCAGATTTCTGCTGTACAAACCTGTGAACACCAACCCAAGGACCCCACCTTCAAGTGTTTCCGCCGTGGGCCAGCATGGCCGATTAGCCAAGTGATTTTAGACTTCCTCAGAGAGGGAAGGACAGCAGCAACAAAACTCCCTTGATAATTATTCAATTAGCTACATGTAGAGCAGCCATATTTGATAGTTTTTTTTTTTTTTTTTGGTGGTACTGGGGATCGAACTCAGGCCCTTATGCTTCCAAGGTAGGTGCGGTACCACTTGAGCTAAATCCCCAGCCCCTGAGCAGCCATATTTGAAAAAAATTATTTATGGGAGTCTTTTGCTTCTTTTTGGCTTTATTTGTATGTTTTTGAGGTGTATCAAGCCCACCACCAGGTGCATTGTAAGCAAGGGCTCCACCACTGAGCTACATCTCCAGCCCTTTGTAAATGAGGCAAATAGCACTTGTCATTGTTTACAAGCAGAACACTCCCCCGAATGCTCCAGTGTAAAAACCCTCCCATGGGCTCCCCCAGACACTTCCCCATCTACTAATGAAGGTACGCAAGCTGGGCCAAAGAACAATTTTAAAAGACTTACTGCACAGTCCCAGGCACTGAGCCGAACCCTGGAAATATATGATCTCCTGTCACCACAATGCCATCAGGAAATTACTGCTGTGACCACTGATAACAGGCACACATAGGTTCTTCCAGGCAGTAATCACAAGAGTGTGGTTCGAAGTGCTGTCCGGCTCCACAGCGGGGACTCTAGCGAGACAATGGACTAATCCCCATCACCACCCATACCAAGCAACAGTTTAAAGCGACAAAATATCAACATGCTTAAGAAAAGAGAGGGTACTGGCTTCATTTCAATTGTCCTAAAATCCAGTCACTGATTACACCTACTGAAATACCTCTGTGACAATGAAGAACTTTTAAACTCATCTCAATATCCATAAAATCACAAACAGAATCTTCCCTATTATTTTACCAATTGAGTGCTTCTTTAAACAAACCAACCTGTGTTCTCCAAGAATATGAACACAATCCTTTATGTTGTGGGGTCTTGGGCTAATAAGAGCTTGTGCTAAGGTATCCCGAGGTGCTCTTATGGGCACCTGTCCCTGCGGGACATGAGGATTCACCTGGGTGAGAACTACCCACCAAGGAGGGGGATATTTCAAAACGGGCATATGCATGTCCCTGTTATGCAGATTTCCACAAAAGATGCCATTTCAAATAAAGTTCATAGCACTAAGAATGTATTCAATGCAGGTAAACTTAACAGTATATCCTTCCTTCTTGATTTCAC
>PVIC010027738.1:0-23662 GCA_004025085.1 Thryonomys swinderianus
CAGAAAATGGAGGATTTAAGAAATCCTACAGAATAAAGGCTTCGCCAAGAGTGGCTTATACTGTGAACACATGAACTTCAGAGAATCCCAGGTTGAGTGGAGTGTTGACAAAGGGAGGATGAGAGGAGCAGGAGAAGCCTGTTCTGCAGTAATTAAAACTAAACAGAAGAAGCAGACTGACGCTTGCTATTCTGTGCCTTCCCAGCAGTGCACTGGAGGAGGCTGCATTATCATTTACATTGCAAATCTCATTTCTTCGGGGGTCACAGCTCAAGCTGAAAATTCACTTCTGGTAGAAACTCTACCTTTCTGTGGGCTTCTGTCACAAGTGAAATGCTTTTTAGGTTTATTTTGCTTGTCTTAATAATGTATGGTTGCCTGGTATTAAATAACTTTATGTATTATTTTTCTTCTGTTTATCTGTAGTCATCTTAAAATACTAGGGTTACTTGCATGAGGGTAGGATCTTGTATATAATACACAGATCACTGATAAAAAGATAATTTTGTGTTCTGAAACAGGTTAATAAGAAAGAATATTACTAGCCATTCATCTTTCTGCCTCCAAGGCAAGGAATATCTTCCAAAGAGATAGCAGTTGATATCCTTTTTAAAAAAGCAATGGTAATTTCCTCACCAAGATTATTGCCATATGGATGGAAACTTGTAGAAAGTCATCCTAGGCTTGAAATTTCATTCATACTTTGTGATTTTTCCTGGCATCACCATTTCTTTAAGTATAGTAAAAGTATAGTGTGTAGAATTTTTCCCATGGTCCAATATGCATGTATTTCCGAGACAAAGTTAGCATTTGGCAGTGTTTCCTGCCGATGAATTTTGTAAAGGAAATTGCTGCGCTGCAGCAGTGCACAAAGGATCTAATCTGCCGGGGTCCTGAATGCCCCATAGTGAATAACACAGTGAACCAAAATGTGCATTCTCAGTAGAAAAAGGCCGGACTACAGCAACTTGCTCTGCTCTTCTCCCTGTGATCATAATCAGTCTCAAAAGGACAAATACACAGCTTGGGAGAGAAAGACAAAGACGATCAGATGATAGTGTCATGGCTCCGCCCGTTTGGAATGTGGCCTCATGATTTAGTGGATTCTCAACACCCACATGTGGTCTTATGTCCAACACAATTGTACATATTTATATCCGGATTCTTGACTTATCATAGTTCAACTTCCTGAGTTTTTCAGCTTTGCAGTGATGCAAAACCAATATGAATTCGAGCCATACTTCCCAAACTGAATTCAGTCATCCTCCTAGGCCAGAGTTACGTAGTATGATTCTCTCTCACTGTACCTAGGTTGGACAAGGAGTTACGACTCCAAGGCAGCCATCTGGTCTCCAGGGTAAACACCTGGTGCTCTGTATTCTATACTCTAGGCTGTTTGCTTAGTGAAGAAAATTATATGCATATTTACACTTATGATATTTGTACCTTGTACCAGGCTTAACGGCATATAACATCATGGTAAATAGAGGCATATTTGCAATTGTGGATAAAGTAAGACAATAGATTAATGAGAGAATCTTCCATTGGTGTGGTCTACTGAACCCAAAAGGTTCTTACTAAAAGTTACTTTTGGAAGTATTTTATATGGAAGTTTACACAGGAGGCACGATAGTATGAAAACATCATGGCAACAAAAGGAACACTGGAGATGTTCTATTCCATGCTTTCACTTCCTAAGTGCGATACATTTTGGCTTTTTAGGGTAATATCACAGGAGAATGGGTCTTAGGTGAGAAATGGGCCAGAGAACATGAATTCCTTTCAAGGCTTAAGTTTTCATCATTAAATAATAACAGCTATAAAAATACCTGCATTGAAATAGAACCTTTCTACAAATTCTAGACAATATTATCATTCTGACTGCTGGTCAGATGTCACAGAGTGAAGCAGTAACAATAAAACCAGGTCTACACCGGCTGAGAAAAAGGTTGCTTCTCAACAGAGCTTTTCGAGGAACATGAAAACGGCTTTAGCTGCTAATGAGTCTTAATGAGGAGCAGCGGAAAAGAGCTTCGAATTTCTGAATCAACACAAAAGTAGTGTGTCACTTCAGTCTCAGGGAAGCTTGAAAGTTCCTGGGTTACTTTTGTGGTTTAGAATGAACATGGACTAAAAAGGGGCCCCAAGAGAAAAGGATGGTTTGCTTATTCCTAACTCCAGCTTCACCTGTAATAAATTTATAATCGTGAAGCCTCTGTTGTTAGAGGTGAAGTACCCCCACACAGACACACACACCGTAACATCTTCCAAGCTGATCTGGTACCAAGAGTTTTACCCTGTACAGTTTCATTATTAATAGTGCTATCATTAATGCAAATGTAGACACATGACCCGCACAAACCATTTTCTGGTAAGAAAGCCCACAAATAATATTTGACATGTTTACTCAGAGGCTGTGGTGTGTATTTTTAAACTGTTCTTTATAACTTTGCTAAATATTGAGGTGCCACATCACTTCAGCCTCATTCAAGATCTTCTAATAACAAGCCTGAGTCAACACCCAAGCAAAATGTAACCTCAAAATAGTTTTCTGCACTAATACTCCTGGGCTTCTTCGCCAACTATTACTACATTGACTATGACATATTTTGGAGATCCAATGATTTCATACAGATTTTTTTCTTTTGGTGTTCATTATCAAAACATTTGGACTTTTATGTTTTTGGGGACATCGTTTATGAGAAGTCCTCAATTTTGCTTTTAAAACACATTGTTCATTAAATATGTATTTTTAAAACATTATCCAGGGGCCAGAGATTTAGCTCAGTGGTTCCGGTGCCTGCCTGGCAGGCGCAATGTCCTGAGTTCGATCCCCGGTAACCACATACAATGTTGGGTGTGGTGACTCACGCCCACCAGCAATCAATACCACACACCACAGTGCCGGGCGTGGTGGCTCACGCCTGTAATCCCAGCACTCGGGAGGAAAAGGCAGAGGATTGCTGAGTTCCAGGCTTGCCTGGGCTACATAGGGAGCTCAGGGCCAGCCTGAACTACAAAGCGAGACCCTGTCTCAAAAAAAAAAAAAAAAAAAGAGCTGGCAAGTCTGAAATACCTTGTTCTTGCTGCCCCTAAGCTTGGAGAGAACCAAATTATCCAGGGTTTTTAAGGATCTTATCATTAATGATGTTTTAATTATTTCACTCCAGTGTTTGCAATGCAATTAAGCAAGACACTGTGACTCCTCAGGGCCAGGAGTTCTTCCGTGTGCCCAGAACCATTCCAGAACTGTAGCAAACTTGCTGTCACTTTTGCAGGGTTTTAATTAGAAACAGTCTTTTAAAAGCTATACTTTAGCACAGGGTGCAAACGCCTTGTCCCTTAAGGAAACCGTTGTAGGAAGGGCTTGCTAATTGATTTTTCCTTAAGAACAATCTGTTTCTCTTCCAGTTTATTATAGGAAACACTGGCATTTGTCATTTTTCCAATATCTGGAGCTTGCTGCCGTAAGAGATGCACATATCAGATGATGGCTCTCCTGGCTGGCGGGCGCACGGGGCTGGCGGAAGAAGGTCACAGCGATGTTACATTTGCTGCTGAGCAAAGGATCAAAGTGTAAATGGAATCTTGAAAGCTAGGAAACGTGAGTGTGCCCGTGTAAATAATCTATTAATTATTGACAGCTAAGGGACTGAAAATTCCTATTTAGTCATGACATCTTTATTTTCATACCGACTGAACTGTTTCTGGCATTTTTTTATATTACAGCGCTTTCTTTTTTACCATAAATATGAAACATTTCAATTTAGAGTAAATCTCTGCTGGTGCTTTCTTCTTCTTTTGACATTTTTTCTGATTTCTGTGTATTAAAGCAATATTGGATGTGACTCAAGGCAAGAAGAGATCCAACTATGAGAAATAAAACAATGCTAGGAGGATTGCACACACATTTAAAAAATTGCATTCCTACCTAGCTGGGAAACAGACCTCCAGAAATGAAGTGAGTGGTGTTGGAGAAGCTTCAGGCATCTTAGCTATTTATAGGAAGTAAATGACTTCGAAGGTGCAGACACTCATAGGACCATTCGGTACAACTGTAGCACAACACACACACAGCCTTCAAACATTGTGAAATATATTCAAGCGAAGTAAACATAAACTATTTAGTTCGTCAGAATACAAACTGTTCTGTTTCGTATCATTGCTGCAAGCTTTGAAACTAGTGGAACTCAGGCCACACACGATACCCCAATGTGTCTGGTGTCTCTATTTGTACACATTTGGCATCTCTTTTAATAATGTGTATAGCACCAGCCATTTGTTTAACTGAAGCGACTGAGACTCCGCTCATCACAGTGTTACTGGGAAGAGTATAAATTTAGCCCTAAAGGATGGACGGTTGGTACCAGAGCAGAACATTTGGGGACTTCTGAGGCACAGCGGGTTGGTGCCCCGCACGTGGGGAGCGGGTTTTATGAGCAGCGCACTTCCACTGATGCGGTGACACGCAGACCTTTGAGAACTATAAAGGCCTTCTCTTCTGGCTTTCTTCACAAACTAAAAGGTTGGACAGATTCCCTGAAGTTGTGAACCCCCTTTTTTTTGTAGATTTGGGTCAAGTTTGAAGTCCAAATGGGCCAATTTATGTTTTCAGGTTAGTTTTGCTTTGAGTTGAGGAAATACGTTTGAACCTTCCATTCAACAATCAAACTCAGGGGGTGTGAGGCCAGGAAACTGCACACGCGAGCCTCTGCGCACCTCCACTGCCCTGTCTCCTACTTCTGGACTGCTGGTCTGCACTGGCCTTGAAGGAGCGGACCCCGGGGGGGGTCTTTCAGGCGTCTCCAGCTTTGATCTCGCACTTCCGGCCACTGATCATTTATGATAAACCGGAGCCTTCCGAGGCGAACAGCGTCATCATTCCCGCCTTGAATTGAAATGACACTCTGTTGATTCACTTTACAGCTGAAACATACATGAAGTATACGATTTTTAGAAGAAGCATTTTAGATAGTGTGCCTGAGAGAAAGAAAAAGATAGCAGGGATCTCCCAAGGGATCGATTTAAGTGTTGGAAGTTTAATCACATAGTTTGTTTAAAAGAGGGCAGGAAGGGCAATCGAAGGTGAAACTATCAGAGGTGACGCAAATTACAAATCATCCTTCCTAAGAGAATCATACCGTAGGTAAGTCTCTGGCCTCGTACTGGGAGACGGTGTGCGTCGTGCGGTCCAAAACCACACCCCGCTGGGGCAAGAAGTTCAGGTCCATCCTTACTCTTGGTAACAAGGGAGACAGCTCAGCCTAGCCCTGTGCGTCTGTGCAATCCTCATTCTGCCCAGCAGAGGGTACTAGCACCTAGTGCACACCAGTCAACACATCATGGTGTTGATTTCCATATGATGAATAACCATTTTTTTTTTTCAGTGCTGTACATCACAATCCACAGCAATCAGAAGCACCGGCTTCTATTTGTGGTGGTGGTGGTGGTAGTGGTGGTTGTTTCACGGCATAATCTCTTTCCTTCACCCTAGTGAACATTTCCAATTCCTCTAGCTTCACTAAAAATATCAATAGCCAATTCAAAGCACTCTCTCTCAGTGTCCAGGATGGTCTATTAAGTCCACGCGGACCTTTTCACACTTCTGAACAAAATGAACGTTCTTAACTTTTCTCATAGGGACATTTCTGCTCAGTTAATACGACTCTAAGCGGGAGGACAGCAAGCTTGTGTACCTGAGGCCTCGGGAGGGTGAGGGAGGAAGTTTACATTAGGAGGCTTCACTGTCCTCATGGGAACCCTGCACTGAGAAGACCGGACAAAACTGGAACAAACCTTGACTTGACGGGCTAACTTCAAAAAATTCACATTGGGATCTTTGTATATTTAGACATCACATAGGTAATCATCTCATGCATAATCAAATAGTTATATTATGTAGTAGTCTGCAGTGGAATAGAGTATAATTCTTTATAGAATGATAAATATTTAAAACATACCCTCAAACTATCATTGTTAAGAATTTGTTCTTTTAAAAATCAATCCCAAGATGTGTAAAAGGGAGAAGCAACACAATGTTGTACACCTAACTGTTCTGGAGTGAATTCACTTACAAAGCCCACTACTGTAGTGTCTCCAGGTTATTGGCAACAAGTAGTCCCATGCACTATTTCTTATCCTAGGTACCAAAAAGATTATCACAGAATGATGATTTTTGGTGTAAAATAATATGTATATTCTTATTGAAAAAGAAACCTACAGGGCAATCCATATTAAATTATGTTAGGTCCACGTGTAAATATATATTTAACTTCAGATCTTTATGGTTCTTTCTTTTAGCCCTAGACCTACTGAATATGTGTAGTGAGTAAAAATAAAGAAAAGCATAAATGTAAACTGTGTATCACTGAAATGACATTGCAGTCTAAAATACGCCTCCTGTGACTTATACAGGATGCAATGTTAGCTAGTCCATCACGATATTTTTGATATTCTTTTATTGGTTGACAGATGTTGTCCATTTCACTTCCAATTATAATTGTACCCAGATGAGTGTAGGAAAACTTGCATTCCAGGATATGGAGCATGTTTGTGCTATTTTGAACGGATTGTGTTCAGGTTGCCTGAATTTTTAATACCCCTTTCTTGTCATGGAGAAGAAAACTTTGTTATTTTTGGCTTTCATTACAGTTCTCACTTCGGAGTTGGTTGGTATGGGCTTCTGCTTCCAAGCTGACATCTCTTTTCTCTTTAGCATCTGTTCCATAAGCAGAGCAGATAGCTACATTTCACTCTGTAGGGCTCTAAAATGCAGAATGAAGCAGCTACGTCGCTGTTCCTCACCAGCCTGAGCGCTCACCGTTCCATGTGCTGTCCCAGCTCCCGGGACCTTCCCCCTCCAGGCTCGGGCGGAGGCGGCCCTGAGGGAGGGAGAGAGCTGCCGGGAAGACAGTGAGGGAGGCAGGGTGTCAGGACGAAGGTATAAAGGAAATGATCAATTCTTCTCTGACGTTCTTGCATATTTATTGCATTGATCCTTGCAAGTCTCTGAAATACGCATAATTATTATTATATTGCATGTCAGCTTATATACTAATTTATGTATTTTTAAAGTAAAGTCAATGGAGGAGAAATGTAGTAAGTAGGGATTTTGTTTTCTTTTCTACCCTTGGTGTTAAATGTGAAAGCAGAGATTGGGTAGATGCTTAACCACAAAGGAAAATATTGTCACACAATAAAACCTCTGCACAGGGCAGCTCCAGGGTTCCCTATGTTCTCAGGGCTTTGTCTTTCTGCTCTCCCCTTCCATCCAACAGCATCCTGGACTCTTCCTCATCTTTGGTCATTCTGGCCAGGAGTCGGTCCCTGCAGCTCTAAGTTCACAGTCACATTATCAACAACATAAGCTGTTTCTACCCCAAGCTCTTGAAGAAGCAAAGACTAAGTAAGTCTGGAGCACGAAATTGGCTTTATGTTCCTTGGCTTAATTGTGAGGCTCCACTTGGAAGCAAGATGTCTCTGGTTACTTCTACCTTTTAGGTTTAAGTATGACATAAAACAAACAGAACAAAAATACCTGAGTCTCACAGAGTTTAAATAATTTATTACAGGATTTGGAGGCATATTTGGAACATAGTGACCACTGAACTTCTGATTCTAAATCCAGGATTATGTTCTAGAGGGTGTTTGGGTGCAGAGAAGAGGACCTGGCAGGTATTTGTGCACACTTCTTTGTACATAGTAGGCATTCAATCAGCCTCAGCTGATTTGATTTTAGGCTCAAAAATGAAATTAAATGGTGCTTCCTAAGGCTATTTGGCTTTGCTCTGTCCCTGGCATTTTCCCTGTGTTCAGTTTAATTGAATTTGAACTGGACTCAACTGTTCTGGTTCAAGACAATGTCCAGGACCCACATATCTTTTCTGATCTGTTTAACTCTGCAAAACAACAGCATAGAGGGAGGAAGTGGGAATCAGCGGCCTGCTGTTTCAGTACCCTGGTCCTCCTCTGTAATCATTCAGCCAAGTCAGCTATACACTTGGAGCCCCTGCCCTGGCTGCCCTATTTAGCTGCTCTGAAATTTCTAAGGCACTCTGACTTTTGTCACGATGCTTGAAATGTATCGAGATAAACAGTTCAAATGTATGTAAATGATTGGACACCAGTTGTGAGGGCTGAATAGGGCTCAAGAGAGCAGATTAATAATTTTGAAAGAGAAACTCTACTCAATTTCATTAATTTTACCTCAGCCATATCATTCAGTAGGCTTAGAACATAGTATTGTGTGTCCCCAGAAGCAAATCTAGAACCTAGAAAATGGGAAGCATTCATCGGGGTGAGGATCCCTGGGCAGCAAGATCATGATTTGGTGTCAGTCTTGAGGGGTGAAGATATTTAGATTTAACTATGGCACACGTTGTAGAGTACCTGATAAAACAAAGAATTAGCCAACATGTGCATCTCTTGACCACAATATAAAGCATCATCATAATTAGTTTTCTTTATGACTTAATTAATGCTGTGTTTTCAACCTGAATTTTATCTTCTTATAAATCTGATCAGGAATGTAAGCTTAGTGGTCCTGACAATAGATTCTTTGCTGCTGTTTCTTCCTGCAGAACTTCTGTAGCCTTGAAAGCCAACAGTGAAGAGTAAATATCATCACCAGAAGAACAGATAAGCTGTCTAGTCAAAACATTTCACACCAAGAGGAAGGCCAGCGGTAGAGCCTATGGTTCACCTGAGGGTCCACTAAGAATCACCTTAACCACAATGTTGACTCTGAGGTAGAAAGAAAAGAGGAGAGCCAGAGGAAAGAGTGAGGTCAAGTATAGACTCCAAGGTCCCACTCTCTTTAAGTAGGTCTTACTTCCTAAACATTGATCTCATCCCAATTATTCCAAATTCATCAGTGTATTAATCCACTGGTGAAAGTGCAGCCCTAACAATCCAATCATCCTTCAAAAGGTCTTATTCTGATCACATGAAGCTTTGAGGGTACATATTAGTTCTCAGATAATTTGGCCCCTCTCCAAAATGACTACAGCCAATCAACCTCTCCTGAATGAGGTTCAAACCTGAATAACTCACCTGTCACTGAAACCCAATACACACACCATTCCATTCCACTGGTGGGTTTCTCCGTGGAGGCGTCCAGGGTCACAAGCAGCCACCATGTGTCTGCAGGTTCTACCCTCTATTCCCTTACTGAACATCGGGGCTCTAGAAGGAAGCACTGCTTGTTGCCTCTCTCCCCTTCATTACAGTCTCTCTCTCTCCATTCTCCCCATGGATTTCAGTTCTCTCCTCAGATTCATCCTGGGTCCCAGGGACCCACTTGCCTCCTCCCTCTACTCTTGTGCTGTTATCCTCCAGTGTCAGGACACCAAGTCTCAGAGAGGCTGTCTCTGTGCTGCTCATCACTCCACAATCTTCCTGGAAGTCAAAGGGGGACAATTTTAGAGCCAAACCATAACAATGTGTCATTTGTTAAGTAAGGGTAATAACAGTATCTATCCCCTATGATTATAGTGGGCATTGGAACAAAGGATTGGAACACTGCTTGATAGAACACTCAATATTGTTATAATTAAGATGAATAGAATTTTTACTTTTTTGTCTTTTCCCCATGACGCCTCTGGATTTTTCTGTTTTACAATCATGCTACCCAAAAACCCTCCCCAGGGGAATATGGCACTCTGTCAAGGCCTCCTTTAGTGCTCTATAGGCCTCTGGTCTCTCCTTTTCCAGTCTGTAAGGAAAACTTACCTGTTGCATTTTAAGACTCACCAACTCTACCATAGGTGTTTGCTTTTAAGCCTTTTTCTTAAGGCAAAAGAGCCTCCATATTACTGAGATCTCAGCCATTGGCAGCGATCACTAGGTGCTCTCTGTGCCTCGTTCAAAGTGTATGTGGAAGCAGTTCCCTCCTCGTGTCATACCAGGAAAGCAGGAGCGAAGAGAGTAATAAAAATGATGAAGAAAAAGGCGCAGAGAAAAGAGCTGTAACAAGGCTGTCACCAAGGCACCTCAGACAGCTAGGACTGATTAAAAGATGGAAGGAAAGAAACATGCAATCATTGGAAATGTAAAGACACAGTAGCATTTCTTAATTTCTTTAATTTCCTATCTTTTTTCTCCTTCTGGAGGAGATTTGCTTGATAAGACATAAACCACTAGTACTGTGCTTTAGGCAGAACATGGTTCTGGGAGCCAACACAGGCTGGTTTCAGGGAAACTAACAACATTATTGATTTTCGTCAGGCTTATTAGAATCAGTGTTACATGCCCCCTTCCTCCATCAGATTGTATTTGGACTTCATTATGAAATCTCATTACATTAAAAGGAGGCAGCAATGAGTTCTGTAAATACGAAATTTCCAAAGATGGATTTGTTAAAATTGGTGTATCTGTGAGACCTGCTTTGGGTAACAATCTGTCAAAAAATTGAATCATGTATTTTCTGAATCTATCTTGCCTTTTTTTTTCATATTCACCAATTGCAGCAGCATGCAGGAAAAACCTTGCCTGTTTTCCTGTTAGCAGCCCCTGTGCAACACATTGTTATACAACCCGGGTGAGACATCACGTCGCATAATGACTGCAGACAGCTCGAGGGACGAACACGGGCTTTTTCTCTTTCCACACAGTCTGGTAACATGATAGATTAGCGAATCCCAAACTGAGAACTATGAAAATGGAGTCAAGTCTACAGTCACCCTCGCCTGAATATTTTAGACCTGGAAGATGGAAGCCAGGAGATTTGAAGTATCTTTTCATTTCTGCTTTAAGATGCAGCGTATCATTTGGATTAGATGGTTCAAGTGAATTGATAAAATTGATGAAAATGAACTGATAGAGGAAATTACTTTTCCAAAACAAACAGTTTCAATATGTACTTTTCTCTTAGGCACTCAGTCCTGTGGGTGTTTATTCAGTATCAGCCCACATGGCCTCATAAAAGCCGGGGAAAATGATGGAAACAATTTAGTCAGGAAGCTTTCTCATTCAAAATTACAAGCACAGACCTAACATCAACCTACATCATGTAGCTTCAAGGAATGGAGAGATCAATTTGGCATCCTCCCCTGAGAGGTAGGGATGCTGAGGAAGGGTGGTCCCAGAGAAGCGCTGGAGGAAATCTCTTATTTCCCTTCTTTATTCAGCATCACCTTATGTTCCTTTTGTCTCAGATGGCTTCACGCCCTCCTACCCAACGGATATGCACAGTCTTTCTAGATCAGGGCATTGGTCTGATCTACAGATTAATACCGACCTGGGAACAAAAGACCTAGGTCTGAAGACACTAGGAAGGAATCACAGTGAGAAGATGTGGAAGACTCTCAGGACTCAAGCGTCCCGATAAATGGTGACAGTTAAAGCGACAGGTTGATTTCTTCTGCCTCTCCTGATGTTTTTTCCCATCCACCATACTCTTCACATAATTAATGGTATACTCAAACCACACACAACCTTTCTTGAAAATGCCGTGTGTTTTGTTCTCTAACTGATTTTAGTCATGCTAATGAATCCTCTCTTCTGTATTCTTAGAGTTGCCACCTAAGGGCTCTGTTCCCTCTGCTCTACATCATTTCATCCTCTGGTTCGTCCACCTTGCCTCCTCATATAGCCCCTATTCTACCATCCGCATGCCTTGGCTTGGTCCCAAGAGCTAGGGGTGTCCTAGGGCACCGCAGCCTGCAAAGCATGCTGCCTCTGGACCTCACGCTCTCGGGTAACTGCATCAGCGCAGTTTGAGTCTCCGTTACTGCTAAGACAGAGAAACAAGAATAACAGAGGCAAGATGGCTGCTCAGAAAGTTCCTCCACAAAAGTTTCTGAAGTGAGATTGCCTCCTGAAATTTCTACCTACTATTTCCTAAAGCGTTATCACCATAGCCAAGCCTTCCAAGTCCCAAATGTCTTACTTTCTTGATAGCTGGATTCCAAAACCAACAATTTCCTCTGGTGTTATTTCCTCTCCCTTTCACCTTACCCCAAGTGCTAGCGGTTGAACTGCCAACAAGCTGAAGCTCCCTGAGTGCTTCTCACACAGCTCCAGACACGATGTCAGACCATCGAGGCGCATGTTCAAACTCTCTTTGGCTGATGAACTACTTAAGCCGCGCTCATAGCCTCGGATGGCATTTTAGATGCTTGTTGTGTCTCTTTCTGGAGGAACAGAAGGCTGCGGTGCCCTGCCTCCATCTCTCCCATGTTTATGTTTAAAAATGGCACTTCCCTCTAATGGTGTTTTAATCAAAAGCATCTCATCACCAATATTGGAGAGAAAAAAAAAAGAAGCAATTTCTTGTAGGGTTGGCTGGCCAGGAGCACACAATTAGCACGACCTTTTGGAGGAAGAATTTACAGAAACTGCTCCACTTGTTAGCTTTTAATTAAAATGAGAAGAACAGGAGATCAAGTGAAAGGGGACCTGTTGCCAGTCTGCTTGCCCCGGAACTGGCGCGTGGAGGGAGAGCAGGACTCTCTTTGCAAGCCCAGGTGAGCAGGTCACCCTGAATGTAGCTTTTATACCCAAGCTAATTGATGAAGACATTCTCATTTTGACCTGCTCCTATGGAAAACAGACAAACAAACCAAAAGCACTTGTCGGGGAGCTGTGCTGACACAGGTAAGGTGAATAGGTGTGAGGGACAGGACTTTCCTTCATATCAATCAGAAATAATTTAAGCCTTAACACAGTGCCCTTGCTTCTTAATTTTGATGGTAAAAATTAGAACATTTCCCTTCGACGCCATTCATGGGGTTAGTCTCGGAGGTGGAGATGGCTGCCACTCCGTCAGTCCCGTGGAATTCTAAAAACCATCATCATTTGTTTCTAAACAGATCAAGAGCTATTTACTATCTCAGTGTTTTGTGCGCAGCTGGGTGTCTGGCAAATGTCCAATATCCATTAACATTTAAAAATTAGTCCCATAATGCATCTTTTCTAGGGCTTGAGAAGTATACACAGTGACACATGTTGGGAACCAATTACACTTGCTCTGCCATTAGTCTGGCTGCATTCAACTTCCCAGTAAAAGCAGGCTAATTTAGTTTCCAGAATGTTGTGTCTAAATTCATACAATAACCTTAGAGAAGGCTGAGTAGCTAAAGATTGAGAGTGGAAAAAAACGGCTCAGTAAGAACAGTACTTCCCATAGTGAAATATGACAGTGCCTCACATGATGGGTTTGTATCTCGGTGAGTCTCTTCTTAATTCATTCTCCCTAAAACTTGCAGTCAGGGTGAGTCACGAGGGCAGTCGCAGACTAACAGATTTCAGTAACCATTTCGAACATTGCTTCATATGTTAGCAAACAACTTTGTATGTGGCTGTCTGTTCCTTCTCACTTTTAGAGTTATAGCTCAGCTTCCTTGTTCCTTTTTGTCCAACAGAACAAATAAATTCTGTCTTCAGATTAGAGGACTCAAATTATTTTGGGGACTTGTTTTTTTTTAACCTTATTTGCTAAGATGAATGAAGAAAACCCTATGTTGGTGATTTGGTAAAGATTGAAAGCCAAGAGTCCGGAAATAAATGTTTTCTGTTAAATGTTATTCCCCAAACTTCCACTGTCTAGAAAATTTTGTCAAATAATATCCGGGTGAAATAGGGAGCCAGATCTATCCCCAGATCAGTAAGAGGAGAGCACTCCCCCACCCTCACCAGGTGTCCATTCAGCTCTCAGAAAATCAGGATGGAAACTGATTAGCTTATGGCTGATGCTTCCAGGGCACACACTGTACAAAGCTTATCGGAGCCTGCTTAGTCTATGTCATGCTGCTTAATAAAGCTAAATTGCCCACATAAACAGAATACTGTGCCATGGGCTTTTAGGATTCAGAGGTGGTTTAAAAATATAATTTTTTTTACTAACATTCAACAGAACAATTTAGCAAGAGCTTACACAAAATGGCAGGAAAGCAGTAATTTTCCAAATGTGCACAAACTGATTCAGCAATTTACAAATTAGAGACTTTGGGGGTGGATAGTGATGTATAGTGAGCTAGCAAAATTGTCCTCTCTGAGGGGAGATTTCCCAAGCCTCAGGCCAGGCTAGGGAACATTATTTCATCTTTCTGCAGCACCTTGAAATATTTAGTAGAAAAGGACTCCTTTTAGAGGATATGATTGTTAAGTTACAATTGCATTGACTGAACCAACTTAAATTGAAATTGACTCCAGAAGATATCATTGTCCCTGAAAATGGAAGAATAATTGTTGCTGTATCAGAGGCCCATATTAAATTCTGTTTTTGTGGGCTTGTATTTTGAAAAGGCTACACATTATGATACTTAGGTTAAGATGGTTTTAAACTTTGTGAAAAGTCTAACTACCTCATCAGGACTGCTGATTGTGCTCTGACTGAATTAGGAGTCTGTGGGCACTATTTGTTTTTATTGTTTGGGGGCCATAAATCGCTGTTGTTGTTAAAAATTTGCAGCATAGGCAGTTAGACACAATAGATTAAATCACATAGGAGAATTACACCAATCGAGGAAGACATCTCAAATTATCATTTCATAAAACCATCTATATTGAATGCTTCCAGGTAATTTGTCTAGTGTAAACATTAGCCTAATGGGTGAAGAATTCAATGAGGAAGAGTCAGATCTGGTTGAGAATATTTCACTGTAGTAACTCGACAGGTAGAGATTTGATCTACAACACATAATTGTTTGGATATGTGTCCTGCTTAAAATAGCTGGTTCTAAATAGGGTAGAGGAGAAGGTGCATTTGTCTTTTGTATTAAATGCATTCATGGTTATAATCTCATCACATTTACAAAATGCCCTTTCCAAGTGGAATTGTGAACAAAAATGTATTTCCTTTAACTTAATTATTTAGTTTCCTACTAAGAAGGTGCTCTGCAGAGGTCAATTATCCTTCAGGGATATCCTGGAAGAAACGAACAATTAGCTTGATTTTCTGTTGAATTTGGAGCTTGAGGCTCAGTATGTGATCTATTAAAAAAAGGAGATAATTCCTCTTAAACCATGTCCTAATCTACATGGGAGTCTTCCACGGCAGGTAAGAAATCAGAAAAGTAATCTAATCCACCACCATGGGGCCCGGACTGGGCCTCTTGATACACAACAATCACGGCTTCAAAACATTAAAAGAAAAATCTCTCGTGGGGAGCAATGAAGGATAACAGAATGGACTCTGCTTATGAAGAGCAAAATGTTATGAAAGGGAAATGCTGTTTGATTTTTTTTCTTAACTAAACAGAATTGCTCAAATCTGATTAAAAAGAGTAGCAGCAAACATTGTAATTTGGGGTAATCAAGAGAATGTACAGTTTTCCGGAGAGATGAAAGGCAGGAATAAGACTTTCATAAGCTTTAGACCATCCAGGAGGCTGACTATTACCTGGCTCTGCTCTCAAAAAAAAGCTTTTTTGCCCCCAGAAACAGAATTTAAAGTGGGGACTAAATTGAGTTAAAAAGCATCTTGCACATAACTTTGCTGAACAGCCCACATTCGCCTATGCAATGTCGGTGGAAAAAATTATTTTCTCTCTGGAAATGCCTTTCTCTTTCTTTTTGAGTTATTTTAACATGAGAGTTGTAAATACAACATTCTTTTTTACTTTATTTCCTTTAAATTTGAGGATGCTAGCTTCAGCCGGCTCTATTTTCTTGGAAGTCAGGGCCATGCTTTAAGTTTAATAATACTGGATGACCCTGAAGGCCTGTGAATCACCCTCATGACACTGACTTAGCACATCCCTAAGGATGCATTCGTTTCTTCAGGCTCAGTCCTAGGAGAGGCCAGCCTCCACTGGAAGTCCCACACACACACACAAGGGAAGAGACAGTGAATATTCAGAGGGTTAACAGGAGAGCTGAGATGTGTATTATGCAGCAGAAACTTGTTGGGCATGTGTCATTTCAAATATCAGCCCAAGCCAAGAGTTTTGGAGCCAGTTCTCGGTTTTCTTTATGAATGGAAGAGCAATTTCGTCAAGCTACTGAGTCAGTGGTGGAAGTACATCTTTGTACAGATAGAGAAGAGTGCCTCTTCGAATGCTGTCCTTAGGATACCAATGATAATTTGTAATAATACACAGAAAGGCGTGTTGAATTTATTTAACTAGTTTCAACATTTATTTAACTAATTTAAACACTTTTCACACATTTTCATTCACTCTTACAGTACTTTGGTGGGGTTGAGTAGGCAGATCTTATTTCTCCCTGTCAGGTAAGACAGGGCTGTCATGAAGGCAGAGAGTACATAGACCAGTGTCTGGTGAAACAAGATTAGATGCTTCTGCTTTAACACCTTGAAGGTTCCTTTATGTAATATATTTTCCTTTCAACATATTTTGTGCACAATCTCACCCTGCTCCCCATCTGCTTGGAATGGGAGTTTGAATCAACCTGAAAGACATACGCTTTGACTTCAATCTGCAAAGTCAAATTCCGGTGACTGTCTCAGCCTGCGGTCGTCACCTTAAGCCATCCACTTGGGATCCACTGTGGCTGGAAGAGATCTTATGAAACAGGTATGATCCAAGCACTCCATTTGGGTCCATATCTCCTAAGGCCTGTCCCAACCTACTCAACAACTTAGTATGCCCCATGTGATTGGTGGAAGGACTTGTTACGGCTTTTAGTTCAAAAAAACCCAGGTATACGCCATGGCCGTGAAATTCAGTGTGAATTTTCCCTTCATCATCTGCAAAATGTGGATAATATTAGTAACTATCTAGGATTATTTATTTATTGCTAGGGATAAGTGAAAGCCAAGCAAAACTAAGATGAGTGACAAGTGTGCTGTCATCCACAGAAGCCTAACCAGTCCCTTTTAAATTTCTATGATACACGTGAGCCTTGGACTCAGAATCTTCTTGAACCTGGTCTTTTCTAAAGTACCTTTTCTTAGTCAAAGCCTCTAGTTTTTAACTACTTGTTATTTCATTTTAAACTTTATAAAGGAGCTTTCCTGAGCATAAATTTTTACTTTAAACTATGTAGAACTCTTAACATCAGAAGTTTTCTTGGGTTGTACAGCTTCCAAAGTTTTCTCCCCAATTTTCACCTTGAGTTTGTGTGTTGAATTAGATTAACTTGGCTGAAAAGGCCGTCCTTGGGTTCTCCTTCCACTGAGAAGTGATTTTGTCCTAAGAAGACCTCACACCTCATAAAAGTCCCTGTTGAGGTATAAAATGGGCGTCACTGGATATTGTAGATCTCTGTGTTTTACTTCCACAAGTGCAGCTCCCCATGCAGCTGGGTCCACAGACAGCTCGGGCACCATATATTGTGCTCATCTAACTATGCTCATGTAACACTGAGACATCCAGAGGTCACACAAGCTTTCTGTTACCAAGAGGACAAGGGGCCTGTATTTTATTCTCAAAATAAAGCATAATCTTTAGTAGGGATTTCTGAATGTAAGTTTGAAGGCAATGTCTCTTTATTCATAAGATAATTGATACATCTAAGAAATCTAGCTCTTTAAACAAATAATTCCTTGACAGGTGAATGGAGAGCAAGTTTCTCCTAAGGAAAAGACTGGTAAGCAGGCTGTTTGGCTAACTGTTGAGTGAAGTCAACCTCAATCCAATGGTCATTTCAATAGTTCTTGTTAAAAAAAAAATGTTTCACTAATGCATTGGATGGACATGAGGTGGTAGTGATGGTGGCAAGGCACTTAATTCAACAGAATGAGTTTGTTTTCATTTCTCAGGATTTCCAGGATTTGGAATCTTTGGTCTATTGTCAGTCTTGTCATAAACAAACAGAGGCTAGGGCTGTATGCACAATCATACATGTATATTTTTTTCCACCATGACTAACTCTCCATTCACCTCTCTTTTAGTGTTCCATTTTCACAAAGTCTCTGCAAGACAAACTCAATACAGAGTAAAGTAGTGCAAAGGTCCTTACCTGGGAATTGAGCAGGTGTTGTTGGGGCAATAGTCAGAATGATAGGTGAAATCAGAAAAATGTGATCTTTACTTCCTTCCCTGTTTACTTTCAGAGTTATGCAGTTCTTCTAGGGAGCAATTGGTGAAGCCACTTTCCTAGTGGTAACTTTTAAAATAGCAGAAGCATGTGCTGGATTTGACTCCCATTTCTGATCGCATCTTGGCCTTCCTTTTCTTTTATAAACATATTTTATTTTTACGTATGTCCAAGAGTTAGAAAACATTTCAAAGGTTACAGCACCTTTTCCATCCACTATACAGTTGTCTCCCAAAGGGCTTTTCAGAATTTCCTTCATTAATGTAAAACCAGCAGTGAGTTCTGCTCTACCTATGTATGCACCACCTTGCTAGGGTCTAGCTACTCAGGTAATTTTAAAGTTCTAGGTCTTATACATTCTTATATATTATTCCTGGCACTTTGCCAGTGTAAGATCCTCACTTGTTCATTTGGATTCCCCATCTATTTCATCCTTCAGTCAATGATGGGCTTGCCCCAGTATAGATTACTTGAAGATTTAGTGGTCCCTTAAGGTTTTTTGTTTGTTTGTTTGTTTGTTTTACAGGGTCTCGCTTTGTAGTTCAGGCTGGCCCAGAGCTCACTATGTAGCTCAGGCAAGCCTGAAACTCAGCAATCTTCCTGTCTCTGCCTCCTGAGTGTTGGGATTACAGGCGTGAGCCACCACACCTGGCACTGTGGTATGTGGTACTGATTACTGGTGGGCATGAGTTACCATGCCTGGTATTTTATGTGGTTACTGGGATCAAACCAGGGACCTTGAGTTTGCTAGGCAGACTCCTGAACCACTGAGTTAAATCTCCCGCCTGAGTCCCTCAAGTTCTTTGCAAGATGCCTCACCATCTTCAACAGTGCCCTTTGAGAACAGACTGTCTGGCGGGGCAGTTGTCTGGCAGGGGTCCTCATACGGCTTCAGGAGGCTTGAGCTATCCTGTAAATGGTGAATATGTTGGGAATGGAGACCAGAAAGTCATTCTCCCTGAATCTGTGATGAAATCTGTTACCTAGATTCCAGAGTAACTTGATTTGTCTCCAGAACTCATGACATGTTCCATGAATAAATCTTTCTAAGTCTCAACCTTTTCTTCCTTTTGTGTTTAAGACTGTTGCCCAGCATGCTGAGGGTGGGAGGGAGTAGATTATGCCCCCCTCCATCCTCTCTGCTTTTACACCTTCAGTAACAGTGACCACAATGCCACTGCACAGGAGGCTTTTTCAGTTAAACTGTAGGCCTCCTTGCCATGTAACTCTTGGAGTGTCATGGGGTACAATGGAAAGGTAGATGGCTGAGAATAATCTAATCCCCGAATCCTTGAACTGAAGGGGAGAGGCAAAGAAACATAAGATCACTCACAGGGCACGGTCCTTCCTCCCTGCAAAAGCGTTTGGCTCACTCTCGCCAATGAGTCAAGTTGTTTCCCCAGTTGAGTGGTTAGTAGGTGGCTTTTTGTCTCCCTCTGCCAGTCTGCCAGGGGCTGACTGTGCCATCTGCCTCAGCTGGCTTCCAGAAAAGATGCAATGAATGTTTTCAGTAGTTCTTCACTGAAGAATTTATGTAATTCCTCTTAAACCCCACAGAGTCAGGGGCTGAGGGTGGTGAGCCTGTGGCCCTTCTGCACTATTCAGAGGAACAAGCCTCATGACCTCAGCCTCGAGGGCCTGAGTGTGGCTTTCTTGCTCACCAGTGTTCCCTGCTTTTCTTCCTCAAGCCCTTTGTCTGCCAGTTCCCCAAACTACCTTTCTCCTTTCCTGTTTTCACCCATACTTCCCAAAACTTAACAGCCACAGTGGAATATATTCTTCTTTGTGTCAAAAAACCCCAAACAACCTATAACATGAGGTTTTAGGTTTCTCCTGCCTGGCACAGCTTTTTTTTAAATTGAATTCTTTATTGGTACAATTTATATACATCTCACAATCACACATAACATTGGGGAATTTGTACCAATATATGACACAAGTCAATTCTCATTTTTACCCATATCCGCACCCACCCACACCTCCCCACCCCCTATATACATGCTCTTTTATTTTCTTTCAGAATCCTATTTATTCCATCCCCTCATTACATCCCCACACCAAATTTCCTATGGAAATTTCTCATTCTACAAAAATTGTCATACTGTCTAGAGCTCATTTGCATTTAGAGGTGCTCATATCAAAGAGAAGATCTGGTATTTGCTTATCTGTGATCTATTTATTTCCCTCAGCGTGTCCTCCAGGTGTATCCATTTGCACATAAATGAATCAATCTTGTCATTTTTTCTGGCAGGATAATACTCCATTTTATTTAAAAAAAAACACATCTTCTTTATCCAGTCTCCAGTTGATGGGTCAGTGTGGAGATTCCTCAGAAAACTAGGACTAGGGGTCCCATTTGACCCTGCTATCCCCCTGCTAGGAATATACCCAAAATAATTTTAAAAATCACATTGGAAAGACAGATGTACACTCCTGTTCATAGCAGCTCAGTTTGTGATGTCACAGCTTTTCCTTTCTAATCTTCTGGTTTTATTGTCCACAGATGAGCTCACACTTAGCACCCCCTTGCTGAACTGAAGACAGGTGCCCCTCCTTTGCCCCTGCCTTCCTTTCCCATATAAGACACTGGGCCTAATCTCTGGGATAGATTTACTTTTCTTCTTATTAACACCCCTCCACACTTGTTTTATGAGAACAGTCCCAGCCCTATAAATTAAAGGCATACAAGGCTGGATTACTTTCTAAAGTATTCTTATGTCAATAGACATGCGTGGTACCACATCTAAGTCTCTTCTTTCTAATCCCCAAATATGGCTCTGACTGCGAGTGTAGAAGCAGGGAGACGGCAAAAGTTCATTTCAGAAACCATCAGAGGCTGGGTACGGAGGTGGGGCCTGTGTTGGTGAGAAGCAAAATACATTTGTACATCGTTCTATTGTTTCATGGAAGAATTCACTGAAGACACTAAACCTTTGTCTTCAGATTGGGTCCCCCCCAAAACAGACCCTGAAATAAGAATCTGAGCATTATTTGTTTGGAAGGTAACATCAAGAAACAATGACAGAAGAGTCAAGTTGTGAGACAGGAATGAGAGAAACCAGCATTTGTGCAGTAGATTATCACATTTGAGGCCATTTTCAACTTCTGGGAGACTGAGACATTTATTTGAGAAGTGTCCCACCCAAGGGGTAGGAAAGATGGGTAATTATTCTCCTTCATTATTAAGAAATGCTGCTCTTAAGTGGGCTAATTTTCCCAAATTTTCTGGAAGGGCCTATTTCTGTTAAAAGGCAGAGAAAACCCCCAGGTCAGAGTCTTCAGGATCATTTTTCCTTGGACAATCAGAACCAAGAGGAATGGGCAAGGTTCTCCCTACCCGCTAGTTACTGCCCTGTTCCAAAGAAACAGAATTGGATACATTCCTGGCCACTGATCAAGAAATATAGATATTTCTCCAACTGGGTCAAATGGTGTAGTTTGATAATGTGGTTTTTGAAATAAAACCTCTTCCCAGCTCTGCTCCCCAGAGAAGAGTCCAGAAGAGAGGAAGGAGGCATCCTGGCCTACTGAGTTATGCACTAAGGTAATGGGTTTGTGTATAGACACTTCTTAGGAAAGTAGCTGATGTTATGTAAGTAGGAAGAGGGGAGGGGTGGAAGGGAGGGCAGGTGCGTGGCAAAAAATATGAACCGAGATATAGTATGTACAGCTGCAAATTTCTAGTAATGAATGTGATCATAAGGTATTCCTAAAATATACCACTCAACTGGGGGAAGAAAGAAGAAGGAAAAAGAAAGAAAGAAAGAAAGAAAGAAAGAAAGAAAGAAAGAAAGAAAGAAAGAAAGAAAGAAAGAAAGAAAGAAAGAAAGAAAGAAAGAAAGAAAGAAAGAAAGAAAGGAAGGAAGGAGGAAGGAAGGAAGAGAAGGAGGGAGGGAGGAAGGGAGAGAAAGAGAGAGGGAGGTACGAAGGAAAGAAGGAAAGAGAGAAAGGGACTGTGGCTAGTGTCTGTAAATGTAAATAAATCTTTATTAAGTGAAAGAATAAATAAAGCAACTGGAGTTAGAACCAAACACATCTGATTTTAAGAATTATGCTCCTTTCATTGAGCTCAGTCTTTACCTCATTAGGGAGTCCCTCAGCGGAGAAGACTAGAAACAGTAGCTGCCAACAACAGTGGTAACGAAAGGGTCCCTCACTGGGAATTCTCAGCAGCATCTGATAATGGCTTTTGTGTGTCTAAGATCCCGATCTGTAAATTGGCCTGCCAACCTACCAGAGTGCATAAAACTGCACTCCATTAAAGACTGTTCAAAATAAACCAAAATGTCAACTCTTTAAAAAATGTATCTATTAATAATTCAAATATTTTAGTAACAATACAAACATGTACATGATATTAGAAAATTGGCCAAAATTTGCCCATATTTATAATCACAATACATTTTATTTGTCAGATAGTATGATTCACAATCACCAATGCATGTCCTTTTGCTCTGAATAGTTTGTTTTGAAGAAAATTTCTAAAGCCAATAGCTCTTATTTAAATAAATAATTTTTTTCTAGGAATTCTGAGTGTATCATAGAAAAAAAACAAGCCATGTTTATTTTAGGGTTTGTTGTATTGCTTTGGTTTCTTCAATTTTGGATAATTGGTTATGGATGGTAACTTCTATTCAAGATGCACTCTGTTCCATGGGCTCCCATAGCTACTAGAATTCCCCTGGTGGGAATCCACATGCACCTTTTATACACACACATTCACATCTAGACACTTCTTACATTCATTCATTCAACTGATGAACAATGACCTGTGGATCAATATACTGATCACTAGATATAGAAATGTATTTGAGGGTCCACAATGAATAAATTGCTTTGCTAAACAGGACATATCCTTTACCTTAAGAAGGATTGAAATTCAAATCCTGCTAGTTGTTCAGCATTGAGTCTTAGTTTCTTAGTCTCTCAGAATGCAATAAATGTTACTAACCTCATGAATGATAAACATTATATTAGATAATGTGGCAGTAAATTAATGTTTAAACCTGTGGATAACTATAAAATTGACATTACTGTACATATTTTTAAGGAGAAGGCAATCAAGCTTCTTTGACATTAGTTATCCAGTTTGCACAGAATGGTATTATGTGGCTGGCAGACTGAAAATTTTTTATATTTTTATAAAAATATAATTTTTATTATAATTCTAATTTTATATCTATAATAATTCTAATTTTTATATCTGATTCCTTGCTTTGAAGTTTTCAGGGTCATGTGGAAGTACCAAAAAGCTTCTTCTGGGCCGGAGGGTTAGCTCAGTGGTTCCGGCGCCTGCTTTGCAAGCTCAAGGACCCGAGTTCGCTCCCCGGTAACCACATATAGTGCTGGGCATGGAGACACGCCCACCAACAATCAACAGCGCATACCACAATGCCGGATGTGGTGGCTCACGCCTGTAATCCCAGCACTCGGGAGGCAGAGACAGGAGGATTGCTGAGTTTGCGGCGGCTTGCCTGGGCACCATAGTGAGCTCAGGGCCAGCCTGAACTACAAAGCGAGACCCTGTCTCCAAACAGAAAAACAAACAAACAAACAAAAAAAACTTCTTATCTCAGGTGTCACTGTGATTGTTCTTACCAGGTATGAGGCACTGAATCTCCTTTTTTCTCTCTTTTCTTTCTTTCTTTCTTTCTTTCTTTCTTTCTTTCTTTCTTTCTTTCTTTCTTTCTTTCTTTCTTTCTTTCTTTCTTTCTTTCTTTCT